>JAYRBW010126835.1:0-16449 GCA_036023295.1 Invenusta paracnida | reverse complement strand
TATTGTATATTGTACGTCTTACATCTTGAGAATATTTTGACCCAGATAGATTTGTGAAATAATTATATATTATAATTGAAAGAAACTACATAAATGTTTTATTGTGTATTAAACTATCATATAAATATCGCCCATAGAAATTATATATATAAGTAATATTAAACTAGAAGCTTACACATGACAACTTTGATTTGAGTCTGTAAATTGATTCATTATTAATATAAGTAATATCTTTATTACATAAGCGATATTCTATCTGAATAGTTTATTGAGAAAACCGGAAGACGTACGGACTAAGAGTGACTCCTTCTGGAAGTTTTCCGTGCAGATAAAAGAGGATGTCCACGCAACACTCAGAATCCCAAAGCAGCAAAGGACTCTAAAAAGAAGATGGCATATTCTTACAGAAAGCAGTGTAGTCCTCAACGATGTACCAACACAATATTATTTCATCTACTAACTGCACAAAAAAGAATTATACAGATTTTCCGAATTAAAATTGAAAATAGGAGATTCGGGAAATTGTGTTTTCAATGGAAATATAGAGAAAGAACAAAGCAATAAATTAACTAAATGTAAGCATGTCGCTTCATTTATTTGTATTGGTTTAAAATGACTAAATTTAACATATATGTACACATATAAATTGCGTGTATAGTTTTGGAAAACTAAATTTTAACTGTTTAAATTACCATCCATCCATTCCCAGCCAGGTATTTATTTTTAGATAGTCGAACTTTTTCATATACATATTTTTATATTGTATACGAAAATGTAAAAAAGCTTCTAAATATAAAATGCGTAATATACAATATTTCATATTTTTATCATGAAAGAAGTACAAATATTTGTTTTGTCAGAAAAAATCCTTTTTTTGTTAATAAATTAACGACATTTTAAGAGTCATAAAAACTTAAATTTGTTATTTCATTGAACTCTATTAGTCTGAAAAGTTCATCTATAAAAACATCTTTTACGTTGTAAATCTAGAGAAACGTTTGATATAGAAATGCCAATCGAAATTGAGTTTAATTTGATAAGTTTTCTTTCTTGAACAGGCTTACTTGCCGCAAAGTCCCTTTTGACCTCCAGTCACTTTCGAGCTGACGGAATTTTCATTGCTTGGTTCCTTGTCACAACAATTTGAAACATTATTTACACTGATAAATCGTTGCTAAGAATAGGTACCGTTCAATTGATAGCTTTTATAATACAAAAACTCTGTTCTCGGTAATAGTTTCGCTCTGTTGTTCCACGCAAAATGTTAAGAAAAACCAGCATTTCTTTATTATTTAAAATCAAGAATTATTTAATATGAAGTGTAACATTTTAGAGCGCAACAATTGATTTTAGTTTTTCTTTAAATGGAATATATTGTGAGTTCCGGATAACTCAATCTGCATATCCATTTGTCGACCTAAAATTTCAATCGAATTTGATAATGTCAAAATATATTTCAAATTGAAACAGATGGAAACATTAATTGCAAGATTTTAGTCGGATATAATTGAGATACAAATTAAAATCAATAAATATGTAGATTAATTTTTTAGAATAGCTGTTTAAAGTTGTTTGTAATGTATACAGAGAGTTATAAATGGTTTTGGACAAATGTTATTCCATTTAAGGTTATTCCATTCGAGGTTATTCCATTCAAATTTTTTCTTAAAGAAAATATTAACATTTTTTTGGATTAAAGTTTAGACTAGGGCTCCAGATTTCGTTATCGACCACGTCATCTTGGCCCCCACTCCACTTCTGATCTTATCTATACTAGCCTTCGAGTCGGTGATAATGGCAGCTGTGTTCCGATTAAGGTTCTTGGCAATCTTGAGTCCATGCTGGATGCCTAGCATTTCAGCACCATGTAGCTGGCACTAAAGTGGCCGGTTGGGATGGCCTTTACGATGTGAACGATAGGGCCTTTGATGTGAATGCCGCCATCTTACACTTTGCCTTCTTTTGCGGAACCATCAGTCCAGATCTCAATGTCTGTCTTGAGATCTTTGAGGGTCTTCTCAGCTGTAGTTCTCTTTGTAGACGGGTCTTTTTCTTTTCTACAGGGATCTCGAAGTTTGATCCTGTGTTCGTGGTTGTTTCTACCCTACCAGGGTGAGATCCTGGAGAGCCTGTGAGTGAGTGTTGTTCTCGATGTCGGCTTGCTTGGCTCCTGCTTCCCCGATGTCTCGACAGCTGCTGTTGAGTCTGCGCACGGCAAACGCCCCATGATGTGTTTAACTGGGTTTGACTCGAAGGTCTCTTTTATCTTTTCATGAGAGGTGGCGCATAACCTGGTAATGCAGTTGGTGGTAGTTTCTATATTGGCTTTCTTGAAAAGGCCATAGTACCTTTTAGATATATACTAATTGTCCAAAAAGGCTAGCTATGTCCTCAACTTCAACCGGTGGGGCCATAGGATGTCGGGACCTGGTCTAGTCCAAATAATTTTGCAATGCAACCCTTTTTATATTGGTCAATTCAACATGTGGACAGAGAACACGTGGCCAATCAAAATCTGCGCGTCGAGCAGGTGCTCTAACTAGCCAATGTGTGCCCCGATATCATTATATGATGTCTGTCTCATGAACAATGATGATCGTCATCGAGATGGCCTCTAAGCGCTCCTACGCTTTACGCTTTAAGAAAAACCTCAAAATTGCTTTCAAAGCCTTGGTGCGTAGCCTACTTGAATACGCCTCGCCTGTATTCGGCGATATCCAATTCATTCTCTCCGCTTCTCTTGAGAAAACACAAAAGAGATTCCATCGGTTAATTTGACAATTCAATTTTGACCAACAAACGTGTAATTGCGAGGATTTTCCTGCGTTGGCTTCCAGGCGCAAAAAAGCCGGCTTACGCCTTTTCACCCAAGCTGCTCTCAATAATGATCACGTCCTCTTTCAGTACGTAGCAAAACGCTCGACTCACCGCCCTGACCGCTTCATCCAGTCCCCTTCTCACTCGACAAGATACAGGAACTCATTCTTCCCATACAATAAGATACTTAATAACAATACTATTATTACGTGTTAACGTATTATCATTTTAACTTATCAACATATAATCTTATTAACATATTAGCTATACTAGCATTACTATTATTAATTCTATCCTACACTAATTTTATAACTTAGTCATACCTTGCATCTCACTATGGTACGCTTTTTTGTTTAAAAATATACAATTATTATTATAATTACTATATATTTTATTTGCTACTATTAATGTTCCTTTTTACGTTTTTTATCCAGCTATTTCATATACATGTATGTCAATATCTATTTTTACTAATATTTTCCAGATTATTCAACTGCTGACACCAAATATATCGATTTAACTGGTAAGTAAATCAGTTAACTTTGTTAATTGAATGAAAAATGCATATTTTATAGGTTCTCATTGCACATTCAACAACGATTGTACTTTAAAAACTACACGCCAAACATATGGGACTATATTCTACTTATAATTATATAATACAGTAAAACAAAAGTTATTTGACCATACTTTGAAATTCCTTATTAGACGATACGGTAGCAGTTCTAATTTAAATAAATGAATAAATATGGCTAGAAAGTATTAAAAGCATATCATATTTTTGGTATCAGCATAATCGTCAAGCACTATGGAGCAAAATGCAAATTAGATAACATTTTGAAAAGGTTTCTAAATACTTGTTTAAAAGGGGTCAATTTCGATGAAAATGTGTTTATTCTTCTTCTTATTATCTAAACAAAAATGATCTCGTCGAAAAAAAGAAAGCCAAGAAACGAGCTTCTTAAAAGAAAAAACATATGAAATGGTATTGATGATACATAGTACAGCCATCGAAGAAATTAATATACACATGGCGCCAAGATATAATGTTTTACACTACTTGCTGTATAAAATGCATAAACGTATAGATCAATATGGAACATAGGTATATGTCTATACTGTAAAAGTCATAAAGCTACATATAACAAACATTTTTGAAGAGTTCTTGGAAAGACTAATTTTCATAAAGAAGTGAAACCCACATAAATAATAACACAAATGCAATCGTTTTACGTAAGACAATTATAACATATAGTAAACATAATATAATTAATACCATTGCCAAGAATTATGTATATAATTTATTTGTCATATTTTTATGAATTTTACAGTTTATATGTATACCTTCATATGTTCCATATTGATCTATACATTTATGTATTTTTAAATTCAAGAATTGTAACTATTACTACTTGGCGTCCCTTTTATAACAATTCATTTGCTGTACTTCATATCAATAACGTTTTTAATTTCAACGTTTTTTTCTTTTGAGGATCTCGGTTCTTGCCTTTGCTTTTGGCGATGCAATCGTTTTTGTTTAGATTTACAATTTAGTTGTCTGTATAATTGAAACATTTCAGTTCGATGCAATGCTTTAATTGTATATTGTCAGAAAGAAAGTACTCCATCTCAATAAAATACATTCAGGAATTTGATCATTTATTTCACTTTTAAACTTGCACACCTTCTGCAAGCAAGTTTTTGTGTTTACCTTATATTAAATTATAATTGAAATTGCTAAATGACATAAATGCATACATTATATTACAAAACTTTCGCAATATGAAGTTAAAAATATACTAAATAGTATTACGTGTTTTTATAAATTGACTACTACAGGTTGAAACGTATTATGTATGATATTAAATAATATATTTTTTCGGCTATATTTCTATGAGTGACTATTAATCGCCACTGAACTCCGTTTTAGTCGAGGCATTAACCTTATTCATGAATGGAAGTACAGTTTTCCCACTAGTGAAAAGTGAAGGTAAGCTATTTCGAACATAATATTTTATATCACATGTCGTTAATTTACGAATTTATTCCGATAACGCCATTTAATCTGATTGGCAATATAATATTACTATATTTGATTTATATACAATAAGTTACGTATAGGTATATAGTGCTCTTATTAAATAATAATCATTATACTTAATTAGTAATTAGTACATGAATTTTAGAAATCAACAGGATTATCGTAAAACATAATATGTAATGCTACATAATTTATAAAATTTCTCTACATGCCAACATGAATATATATATCAAGCTGCAATGTTTGTACTCTCTTTTAAGTTAGCCATTGATTTAATACATTTTTAACGTATTTAAGTTTTATTAGTATTTGATTTAATTGCTTATATAGCCTTTTAGCCTTTAAGTATATTTAACAAACCACAAATTATTTACTTGCATTACATTATGTATTACTTATCATTAATTGAACTATTATTTACTTGGTAGAGTTTTATTTAACTAAAACTAACTATTTTTGTATATTTAGACGATATTATTATGCGTAGATCTTATTATCTGCATACGATGTAATTTCTATGACTTGCAGAGATACGTGAGTTTGAATTCTCCAAGTACCTGACAAAAGTCGGTCAAGTGAAGACTACGAAGTACATGAAACCAATCTCGAGTGCCCACAGCCTCGACCAGGTCTATCTTGAGGACCCTGAGACCTACTTTCAGAGTGTGCGGACGGCCCGACGGGACTCCTTCTTTCGCGTTGAGTTTGCCCAGGTGCACCGCATCATGGTGGTTGCTTACCAACTCCCAATCAACGGCTATGAGTTTGGAGAGCACACACTCAAGGTGCGTGTGAACTATTGGCTTAATTGTATATTTTAGTATTCGAACTCCAATGCCTATAGATGTAGTATTTACATACGCTTAATTCCAAAAAAGAGGATTGGAATTTTAATGTGTTGATGTTATGGTACCGGAGTGACATATACAAATAAAAAAGAACAATATAGGCACAACGTAGGTACTTATGAATACAAATTAGCCTGTGTCTGCATATAGTGTCCTTTTCTCATATCTGTAATTTAATGTATGCACGTAGTTTAGTTTTCTAATGCGTTTATATTATATTACGTATTGTTACAATCAAAACAAAAGTAGATCTATTCCATGCAGCCTTGCTATATGAAACATAAATAAATTCATATTTGAGCTAAATATGCTATTTCCTTTAAATATGAGAATTGCCATTTTTTGAAGCTTGCTCATTCAGAAAGTGTGCTAATATGTAAGTAATACATACTTATATATGTATACGGTGTTGCATATACGTATTGTCTTCTCACAATATGATAATGCAACAGTGTTTACGAATATCTGTGCTTTCATTAACATAAAATAGTATAGCTTTTCCCATTCTTGGTAACAGCTCGAAGATTCATTTTAAATTTAGAAAGTTCGATTTAATACATTTTTAAAAATAATAAATTCGTCTTCACGAAAAGGTAATTCTATTAAACAGATGTACAATAGTAAATTCTGTTTAATTATTTATGCAATTGTAAATTCATGTTTACAAAAGAAACGTCATTATCAACAAAAAAAAGTATTATCATTAAACAAATAATTATTTTAACCAATATTATTAAACATAATTATATACAAAATATATTAAAAAAAGTCAACATTTAAGTATAAAATAACCTTCTATAACGTTACCAGTCAGAGACGCATGCATGTAAGGAAAAACGAACCCAACAATTCTGACAATTCTGAGCAGTGATGGTATTGAAGACCTCATGACCAACTCGTAAAAGTATTCTCTGTCACACCATGCTTCTAAAGTTAATGCCTCGTCATGTCGATTTTCTTCGATATCCATAAGTTCATGTTAATATTCTCCCAGTTATCGTATGACTGCAGCTTTAAAGCAAGAGTGCACCTCCTCCACCGGATTCAAAAATGTATGGACTAGGCCGCATAAGGAGATTCACTCGACCTTGCATCTTTTCTTAATGAATATTCATTCTCAAATGAGGTCGTGCACCATCATATATTATGTGAACTTGTTCGTTTTCAGGAAATACAACTGCAATTTAATCTATTAGCTCATTCCAAATTTGCAGGAATTGTTTCTCGAGTGGTAGTAGCAACGTTTAATCCGTGATGAATAAGGCCGATATTTTGTTTTATAGTGAGTGTTAGATTTAAATTTCGCACTCTGTTACCTGCAATCTATCGACGTATTGGTCTTCCCCTAGGAGCACGTCCTATTGTACGTTGAGTGTATTTGTTGTAGCCACATTCATCAATGTATGCAATATTGTCCAGCGCTCCCAGATTAGTAAACTATTGTGCATACTCGCGTCGTAGTTCGAAACTTCGGGGTGATTTGCGTTCAAACGGGACATCGGCTTCTTTTTCAACAAGCTTCATTGTTAATAGTAAACCGTCTAATATTCTTGAAACTGTTTGAACGCATATAGGTGGAGAATCTGGAAGTTGTTTATGGACTTTTTCATTAATACATTTCAATGTAGAAATTTCATTATTTGCAAAATGTTGTTCAACAATAGACGAAAATGCGTGCTTACATTTGTTGCGCTGCACTTTACCTAGATGTAGAATAGACTGAAATACGTGCTTACATGTGTTGTGCTGCACTTTACCTAGATGTAGAATAGACGGAATTACGTGCTTACATGTGTTGCGCTGCACTTTACCTAGCTGTAGAATAGACGGAAATACGTGCTTACATGTGTTGTGCTGCACTTTACCTAGCTATAGAATAGACGGAAGTACGCCTTCGCACATAACATACGTTTTCATAAGTAAAATAAATGCAGTTGTGATTGGTTATATTAAATCAAACATACATTTAAAGGTCAATATTCAATATTAATATATCAAAATAATTTCAGATAGAGTTATTATTAAAATTATATTGGTTTCGATTTTGATACTTAAATTGTTTTTAATCGATACCATAATACCCGAGATCAATACCGAGAGTTTGAAGATACCATAACTATCTAACAAATATTAAAAGCTCCCTGTTTGGTTTGAGTAAAAATCCATAGTAATGCCACGCTTTAACAAAATACGTCTTAAGATTTTGTTATAGGTATTATGTACTAAGCGTAAAATCAATGTTTATGTATTACCTATTTGGTCATTATCATTAGGGTAAGATATTTTTTATATTATAGGTTGGCACTGTAAAGGTCTATCAACACGGAATGGCAACTCTCCCTCTCCAGTCCTTTTATTTCCGAGTAAAACAGGACGCAACAATTGTTGAACTATCACAGCAGAGTGAAGGCGTCTTCGTTCTGGCTATATTGCAGATTTATGGTTACAGAAAAGACGAGTGTAAGTGAATTAATCCCGTTTTTAATGCGCAGCATTTACTACAGAAATAAACACAAAATATAGGTTACAACATATTTAATAGTTCTACATAATTTATTGCCGTTCAAAAATAAAATGATTCATCACACATAAGAAAGAATGCTTTTAACACAGTATACAATTAACTCATTGACCACCGTGTAGTACGGGCGCTAACACCCTCCAGATACAAGGAACGAGGTACCAACATTGACCACCGTGTAGTACGGGCGCAACACCCTCCAGGTACAAGGAACGAGGTACCAACATTGACCTCCGTGTAGTACGGGCGCTAACACCCTCCAGCTACAAGTAACAAGGTACCAACATTGACCTCCGTATAGTAAGGGCGCTAGTACCCTCCAGCTACAAGGAACGAGGTACCAACATTGACCTCCGTATAATTGTAGCTAATGGTGTCAAACTTTCAGAAATGGACGTCTGCCGGTGTTGAGAGGGTTGTGTGGGATTTTAAAATTGAAAAATAAGTATATTCTTTAATATGGGAAATAATTGTAGTCGTGTAACAACTATGTTAGCTTCTAATGCTGATTTGTTTACTGTCTTCAGTTAGTAATTATCCTTTCCTCATTTATATAGTCATATATTTTGCAATCTTTATAATCCAATAGAACTTTCTAAACAACGATACTACATAATATACTTAATTACATATTTCAATTTATCCGCAGAAATCTACTATTATTTTAGATATCCAACCTAATATATTGTTTGCAATTTGTATTTTAAAATATTATGATCGTTATAAATGTTATATTATGTACGTACATATGTTCTTAAAATGTATACATTTATGTTATAAGCTGTAGACCAATATAATACGAATGTATGAATTATTAAATAAACAAGTATAAGTACAAATATATATTATTCATATTTACTGAAATACACAGTATAACATAAGTACATGGACAATTCCTATTATCAACTATTAAATAAATTCATTTTTTCTACTACAAAAAAAGGCGATGAATACACTGATTGCTTTTGCCTTTAATTGTTATGATCAGTCGGCGACGAATACAGACGCTCTTTTAAGCTGCAACCAGCGGCGGAAGATACCCGGTTCAAATATAACGACAACAGGTTGTTAACCTGTAGATCAAATAGTGCCAACGAACGTTTCGAGATCAATATACAATTAAAATTTCGGTATTTATTGAGCTACTTGGTGATCTACATTCGTGGGACACTCATTGACCTCAAAATTAATGTAAGCTTATAATGTACATATATTCATAAGTCTAAATAGACATGCAGGTTCTATACTGACGTTGATATACCAACAAATAACACTTTAGTTTCGACGCTTTTAATACTTATATTATATTTTAAATGTATTTCTGGATGAAATTCCTTTTTCTGTGTACTAAAATTACCAAATTATTGAAAGTTCAATATAAAACATTATATTATATAACTTTATAGCTGCAGTTATACTAATAATCACCGTTATAACTAAAAAAATGTTATTATATAACCTGGATGATGTAATATTGGTATGTTTTAATACGTCCGTATTTTAATGAATTATTTGTAATTTTTCTGGAAGACGAAAATACAAAAAAATTTTTAGAGGTATTTATATAGCTTGAAATTAAGAAATATCGTGGATATGTCGAACTGGTTTTAATACTTTTAATCATTTCGATATGGTTTATCATATTGTTCAAATTTTCTCTTAATATTTCAGTATATTCTGGGAAATAAAACACTAGATGAGTGTGGCAAAATTAATCGACCCTTCTTCAAAGGATCGTTTATTAGTGTCTACACAGCGAGCTGTAACCAGGCATCAAAGCACTTCATAATACGCGACAATCAAGCGGTTGGAAATGTGGATACGACACTCAGAAAAGTGATGCTTTGTGAACTGGCATTGTACGGTTTCATGAGTAAGTTCGGAATAATGTCAATCTTATCCATCAGAAATATTAGGTGCATTCGATCATGGGTTATTAATTACTATCAAATATTTATTTTTATTTTCGAACAATATAGTAATTGAACATTGTATATTAACTGCAAATAATCGCATTATATATTTATATTTGTCTCGTGTGTTCCTTAAAACGACATAAAGAGAATGATAACTGCCATGTAATTTGTTCTTTTCTTTCTAGGAATGCTTATAAATCTGCTAATTTCACTTTGTTCACATTATTCTAATGAACACGCGTTCTATGACATATGTAAAACATGGTGTATATCACAGAATATACATAGAGAAACGACTCATGTGTTTTGAATGTATACATTAAAAATATATATAAATTAAAATGCTTCTAATTAAGTATAGATTTCATGTCTTATTTTTGTTTTAAATTTAAACCCAAAATAAAATATATAGATTGTACTACGACTCGTTTAGCCCTGCTTATATTTAGTAGTTTAATGTAAATAAATATTTGATTTGTGCATAACTAAACGATAAAACGGAAACAATCTAGGTATTATTAATATAAGCACAGAAAACTGAAATATATGATGAATATATTTTATTTATTCAATAATAGTATATTATGTAATGTAATTTTTGTTATAAATATATATAAATTACCTGTAGTCTTGCATTTAGAAAAACTAAACGTTCAGATTTTATTGACTAAAGCAGTCATAAACGGTATTTTCAATGCTAAAACATTTACTAGGATAGACATGAGTGGTGGCCATTAATATTAACAAAATCACAAAAATAGTCATTTATTTCCCCAAATACGTATAATATATTGCCCTATTTTATAGTTTAATGATTATAAAATTATATTTATTATATAATATATGTACCCATCGTAATTGTGGTTAACTTAAAACTCCCAAAATATTTAGTTAGAGTTCTTTGCAACGCCCTTAGAGTCGTTTTTCTGTGTATTATCTATATATGTATGTATGTATATTGCATTTATCGCGAAATATTCAAATACAAATATCGGTGAGTTATAATAGCTTCATGATGACTTAAACTTCTCTAAGTATTAATCCTAGCATAGTTTAAAGAAAGGCTGGAGAGAAGTTACATTAAGAATCATCGCGCGTTAAGCCTTTTTTTGAGAAACTTGCTATGTTATGCGCTTGATAAATGCCTAGTGAGGAGAATGAACAGACCTAAGTTATGTTGACAACTAACATTAATGAGATATCAAATATAACAACATATAATTATACAGTAGGGTCTTGTCATTTTATAACTAAGTTTGGAATTAATGGTTTTTTTCTTATAAATATCATTGACCATAAACAGCCATAATATGGTATTATTACTTAAATGAAAATAAATACTACAGTAACATTTATGATATCCCTGTGTCAATATTATCACTTTATAGTGCTGGTGATATTATGTTTGCCTTGTAGAAGATTGGAAGTGCCCCGATAACGAGGCGACAAAAGTGGTTCAGGAAGGTTGCGACAGGGGAATATGCAAAAAGTATATATGCGAATGTAACAAGGGCTTCTACGGCAATCCTCCAGACGACATCTGTAAAAAGTGCCATTCAACGACTGTGTGTGGCATCAACGAGGTTTGTAATGGCAACATCTGCCAGTGTAAGGTCGGCTACAATAAATCGAGTCCCTCGGCAAGCTGTTCTCCAGGTAAGAACTGAGAACTGCATTCGGTAGTTAAGTAAAAACGTTATTATAATTAGTCATACTAATTTTCATTCTAAATGTTTCCATGCGCATATTATTCATGTTGACCCCTATTCAATGAGGTGCTTCCGTGATTTATTTTGAGATTTTTATTTTTATATGTTTAGTATCATTATTTTAAAAGTAAACTCACATCTACGTTACTAAGGCTGAATATTTACTTGGTCTTTTGACATATGTATACGTTTTTTCTTTATATATCAAACTAAATTAAAACATGATGTAACCCAAAAACATTATTGTGAAACTTATAGTTTCCAATACTATTTTCTTAAAATTAAAAAGTACTGCCTTACATAATGTTTAACCCTTACGCTACCAGTGGGTCCATTGGACCCTTTTTTTAATATATTTTTGAGGCGTTGCACAGAATACCGATCAGACTAATGTAACATATTGTGACTTTGGATGTTCTATATTTTCTTTGTATTTCTTTATTGAATTACATAGTAATATAATATAGTTATATCAATAAAGAGAAATGTATAGGTATGGTACGTATATGTCTGTTAGTTGTTGTCATTATAGTTATTGCAGATCACAGAGGAATGTTAACAACATACATTCTTCTGGCACATCACACACTTTGTTCTCGTTCGATCCCGCTGCTATCCACACAGAGCAAAACGCTCTTTTTGTGGATTTCGTGCTAATCGCAATTGGTTCCCTTTGTAGGTTAGCTGCTGGTTCACCTTCTAAATTAACAAACTGCCGTACCAATGTAATGAAAAAATACGTCTTTTGTGAGACTTATTTGCATTCCAGGCGGAGTAAAGATGCTGAAAGATGATGAATGCACGTCATAAAGCTAACTCGAAATCAATTGGTTTTCAATTCAGAACTGTGATAGTTCAATTCGGAAGTAACCTAATGCATATGTAGGTAGTCGGGCGTATCTGGTTATCAGTAGGTAGAGAGAAGAATTTATTTTTGTCAATAAACTATTCTTGTATATCGGAAGAAATTCTTCTCTACCTAAACTAATGCATTTAGCCTAAGTAAATAATTTCGGTTTCGTGTATGTACGCTTATACGGGTGTCTATTTGAATACAATTTATTTGTGAGTGATGGCGGACACAACGACAACTGTATATGACAGGATGAATAAGATTAGTTATTCTAATACTAAAAATACGATCATATTTAATACACTGGGTCTGTTGGACCCACTTGGTATTTAGTGTGCAGTAAATAGACTGGTAGCGTAAGGGTTATTTCAACAATTAGTCATTTAAGTAATAGAAGTAATTTGCGTGGTTTGAGGAGAGTCTATTCTACTTTCGCACAACGTTCTAGATCATATGTTTGTATTTGTCGTTGAATTTAATGCATTGTTATCGAATTCCCTGAATTTTCATCGAATTTCCCATTTGAAATACTTGGTCCACTTTTCATACCTGTTTAGAATGTGTGCACGGATGCGCCACGAATGGTGAGTGCAACGACCATGGAATCTGCGTATGCAAGGCCAACTATCAAGGGGACGGCGTGAAAATCTGCGTGGGCGTTTGTGAGCGCTGTGCCAAGAAACAAAATGCCACCTGTAAGGCGCTTCATCCTGAATATCCCAAACAGTGTCTCTGTAATGATGGCTTTAAAGAAGATGGCGATGATTGTATACTAAGTATGGAGAAAACTTGTCATTATAGTATAGTTAATTTTTAATTTTACATTTCAATCGCATGTTTAGGCAATTAAGATCACAATATTCATAAACAATTATAGTTAATAAATCGATATACGTACATCAACAGTATACTGCAGAAGTAATCAATTTATCTGTGACAGCAAATATTAGTCTATACACCAGTATTTAGCGATGTACATTTTCCATATTATAATATCACGTAAAATGCTGTATATATTACATATATTTAAATATCAATATATTATAATGTAAGTATATGTCTATAACATATTTAAATGTGAATATTACTGATCAATTATGCGCGAAGTCACAGGCGCCGATTTCACGTTTATTACAATATTCTATATAACATATCGTTTTCATAATTAATTGCGATATATTCCCAATATAAACAATTTATTTGGTATAATAAGTTTTAAATAATTATATTTAATACATATTATATTGTCATCCACTATCACCAAAAAATAGACAAAAATATTAATCAAACACTTGTATTAGCTTTAGGAATCTCAAAAAGTTTAATGAGCGTTATGTATTCTTTCTTTACAGTTAAGGATTATATCAATGAGCCTGTTGTTCAGAAGGGATACAATTGTAAGTCTAATCAATTGATCATAGCTCTTCATTTGTATCTCATGTTTTGTATGAACGTTAGTGTTTGGACTTTGTGCCCCAATATAACGACTGTCAACTTTCTGGTGAAGTTGTGTGTTTGAAATTTGGTAACGAAACTAGGTAACCGATGATGTTTTATAAAACATTCCATTGAAAAAAATTATATAACAATATTTATTTTTAGGAAACAAATGTTTTTAAAAAATCTAAAAACAAGTATATAAAATATATGTATGTATATAAATTGTTTGTTTTTTATATTCATTGAAACAAATATTTATTAATTGTCATTTATGGTTTATTAATCAGTTACCCTACTAATCATTGTTACTATGGCTTTGTGAATAGTGGAATAGTTCTGAGCTCGCTTCTATCTTCAATTTAACTCAAGGCAAAACAAACTATTCATTTCAGAAATCAAAAATTG
Source organism: Invenusta paracnida (assembly GCA_036023295.1). Lineage (NCBI taxonomy): Eukaryota > Metazoa > Platyhelminthes > Proseriata > Coelogynoporidae > Invenusta > Invenusta paracnida. The sequence goes on along the minus strand of JAYRBW010126835.1, from coordinate 1,899 downwards.
ATTTATTGTTTAACCTTCTTATTTGTCTCCCTATAATGTTGATAGATAACTTAATTCAAGCGATACATTTCTGTTAAATGCAATGTTTACAAATGTACCGATATTGTCGATTTTTAGGAATATGATTGAGAAAAAAACAATATATCACAAATATTCCATTAGTACATCTAAACATTACTTTAATTTAAATAAGTATCAAATGAAGTATACATGAATTTTATTGATTTAAAAAATTATAAGTATTTTTGAATAAACAGTATTTTTCACGATAGTCAAGTGACGCCCGATAGGTAGTAAATGTAGCGCTAACAGTTGTAAAATTATATTTTAGCAAAAGTAACAGTAGCTTATATTGCACCGTTTGTTCGTTGAAATTTCACAGCAAAAAGGTTGGAGCTGACCCTCTTCCCCCCGTAATGGAGAGGGTTACATTTAAATGTATTTGATGTTCATTGTTTATGCATTGTGCTTATCAAATTATTGCTGCTTTTTTTTATATATCATATTACGCATCTCTTTAGATCGGCATATGTTGACAACCTACTAAATTGTAATATTACATAATCTCTCATAAACGTCTATAATGTCCTTACTTATTTACTTTATATAATACTTCACATGAGAATGTAAATTGATATAAAATGTATAAATATAAACCCTAATCCATTTCAAGTTTATGTATACTAAATTTGTTTTAACCTTTTGTTTTATATTCAATTAACATAGTAAACATTAGTAGACAGTAAACAGTGTAATATAATGTAAAACAGGGCTAACATTTAGTAAAGAAAACATAACGTGTTTTCGATTGCTTAATCCTATATTTTGAACTAAACCATTCTTAAATATATATCCGAAAACTTCATTCCAGATAATCTTATATATTCATTAGTCGGACTGGCAGTAATTGCAATCATCGGAACACTAGCTTTTGTAATTTACAAGCGTATGTTTAATACGTCATTTAAAGCACTTTCGTAAGTAACGTTTGCAATAACTATATTTATTTTGAAAAAAAAATGGAAATATTTGAAATGTCTATATCAACGTTCAGCCAAATTATTTTCCGTATGCATATTTAGGTAGCCAATGACCACAGTGCTGGTGAATGATTCGCGATTCCCAAAAGTCAAATATCATCTAGAGTATTATCTTTGACCATGCATGTACTGTGCAGTGTTTAGTGTTTGTCAACCTTACTGTACATATTTATCATTTTTATTCAACAGTCCTGTCAGAAAAGTTCCAGGACTGAATTTGCTGTGATAGCTATGAGTGGAGGATGAATTAGCGGGTTACGTTACTATATGACGTAATGTCTAGGGAGCTGAGAACATAACTGCGATCTCAGCTATCTGCGGCCATTATATACATTGTCACATAATATTGTTAACAAATCTCAAAGTTTATAATGCGTCAAGCTTAGTTTATATAATATGTAGATCAATCGATGAGAACAGACAAATTAATTAATCTACAATTTCTGGTTCAGTTGAGGAAACTCTGTAAGAAGCACTCGTAATGCTGCAACAAGTTTACAGAGATTAAACGATGTCGCGCTGACGTGTTTGCGAATGGCACAAGAGATTTCAAGAATGACGCGAGGACTTGGAAGCTAAGACGACTCCAGGAGCGGAAGGCCTGCGGACAAAATTGAGCGCGTGAGGAAGGTGGTGCATGGATGTTCGCAAATGTCCGCAAGTGAGCTGGACATCAACCGTGACAGCGTGTGGAAGATAATAACCTAAGATTTAGATAATATGCATAAGATCTGCGCAAGGATAGTGCCGAGCTGCTGAACGACGAACAAGAAAGTATTATTGGAAATGTTGGGAAACAATACCCAAAATCAAAAATGATAAAAGAGGATCTTTCTGGTTGCCGTATGGGATTGCTGTC
>JAYRBW010126824.1:0-16450 GCA_036023295.1 Invenusta paracnida | reverse complement strand
CTCCCCAAAACTAATCAGAACCAAATAAAGCTTCAGCCAATGATAGAGCCCATAGAGTATAAAAGGAACGCACGCTCCTGTTATAGCTCATTCGTAAATAATGTGTCCATTTTAACAATATTTTGCTCGAAATTCTAATTTAAAAATACATGGGAAGATTTTAATTAAACACGGGATTATGTGCTAGTATGAAATTGTATTTAAGGGAAAAAGTTACGGAACAGCCTTATTTAATACTTTTCAATTAATCAGCTGCAAACCATAAGAATGCGTCAATTATTCATAGCTTAAATATATACTACTTGTCATGAATTTCAGTAGCATAGCTATAATATAAATGTATTTTGAGAAAATTAATAAATTGCTAAATAATATCTCTAAACTCTTAAATGATTCTCTAGGAGTATGCTAAAAATTCACTAAACTCCTAAATGATTCCCTAAAACTATGCTAAAAATTCACTAAACTCCAAAATGATTCCCTAACAGTATGCTAAAAAGTTGCTAAACTCCGGAAAAATTCACTAAAAGTATGCTAAAAATTCACTAAAGTCATAAACAATTCCCTAAAAGTATGCTAAAAATTCTCAAAACTCCTAAATTATTCTCTAAAGGTATGGTAAAAATTCACTAAACTCCTAAATGATTCCCTAAAAGTGTGCTAAAAATTTGCTAAATTTCTAAATGATTCCTTAAAAGTATGCTAAAAGCCGCAAAACTTCTAAAAATGATTCCCTAAAAGTATTTCAAAGTTCACTAAACCCCTGATTATGTAAAGTGGACTTCCATGCATTTCATGACATGCACAAATGAATCGTGTTTCGTTATACCTTTAAGTTTCTGGTGTTTCTTGTGACATTTAGTGAAAGGTATAGTTTTAGATTAATATTTTATCGATTAGACGTTTATGTATATTTATAATCTCAGATAATTATGATAGATATTCTCTTTATTCTTCAAGTCATTAAGTAATCAGTTCTTTAAACCATACGCGATTATGTATTTAAAAAGCAATATTTTTTAAAATTTTCATTTTTATTATAATATTGATAATTTTGGTGTTTTGATATAATGGACCCTCTATTTTATCAGTCAAGTAATTTATATAGCTTTTAGTTATCATTATTTAAAATTCTTATCTTTATTGAACGGTTTTTAATTTATTACTATTCATCACTTCACTATGTTGTCTATTTTATTTACTTTCATAATAATATATTTGCATGAAAACTACCACGGTAGTTTACTTTTGTCTTTAATCGTTATTTAATAGACTTCCAACTAACAATCATGTTTCCATAGAGTTTATTCATCTCGTTATTTAGTTCCTTCTTCTCAGTTCTTCTTTTCTTGCGTGTAAAATTTGGACGATTTAAAAGTATAATTTTGGTTTTTTAAATGTTCTATTAACAGATAAGGAACATATATATTATAGGTTAATATTTTTACTTGCATCAAATCCTATTTGGCCATTAAATCTGCATGTAGTAAGTATGATTTAATAATTATTTAAATCAGGAGAAAAATTACTATATAAAACATATTTTACAGATATATTAGATATACAAATATTTTTTCTTTGACTGAATAGATCTGAAAAATTATCGATTATTTTATTTCACAATAAATGTAATCTTAATAAACCTAGTATAAATAAATAATGTACATATGTGTATTTGTATGTATGTTATATAAAGCATATCTGTAAAAAAGATATGTATACAGTGTATTTTCTTCTATATATTAGTGTACATATATACCCTTATTTTATGAATATATATAATACCATGCCCATCATTTTTGTCACTTCCAGGAATCCTCTGTTTCTCAATATAGATTGTTAGCTTACAGAATTCTTGAATTTGGTCTGTAGGGAAATAATCTTTTTTTATTTATTACCAACTGATTTTGTGAAAATTGACTCTATTATGGACTTGACGATCAGATTTCTTATATACAGTTCTGTCAGTGTCTTTAGAAAGGATTCAGAGAACCTCACTTAGAGCTCGTTGCCACTTTTTATCTAATTTGTCGGTGTTTCAACACAATATTTGTTCACTCCTTTGTAGTGTGTATGTGTATGTATGTACTATGTAAGATAAGAAAATACTGTCGTCTCACTTAACACTCAATCCAATATGTGACTCTTTATCTTATTTTTTTGTAAAATAAAATTCATTACGTTTACAAAGAAAGCAGGATTCTAGACTAATCAGTAAAATTTGAATTGACTATCCTAAATTTATTTTTGTGGAAGCGCATCAAAGTATCTTTTTGTGTATATAATATTAAGCTCTCTGCCAGTGTTGAAACTCGAGCTATTTTCAAATGCTTACGTGCGCGTATATTTTAAATTCAGTTTCTCTGTAGTAATATAGTTGTTATTATTAAAATTAAATTTCTAAAATATCTCTCCATACAAAATAATTTTCTTATTTGAAACTTATATTTTATCATTTTATAATAATAAAAATCAAAATATTTCATGTCTATTTAATTAAACATACGATTTTTATTTGTGTCAACTTATTGCATGTTGCCTAATTAATGCCTTGTTTTTAATTGCATAAATTGCAGATAAAAAATAATTTAAGCAATATCACATGATTATGAAGAATATCTCCAAGAAATAACTTTTTCGTCTAATTGTAATTTGTATAACTTCATATTTAGTACATTCATGTGAATATATATTTTTATAAACAACAAATGTTATTTATATCAATGGTCTAGTAGTAAGACTACTTCAGGTCCATTAATTATATAGTTTTATTTTTTTATTGCTACAAAGTTTGTAACCGTTAATCAGTGTCCGAACAATAAATAATGATATATTAATTGTATAATATATAATACAATAAGATAACCTTCATATATTTCTTTTCAAACTAGAAAAATACTTATTTTTATATGTTATACATAATATGTAATACAAGTAATATTTTATGCATTTAATATTTTTATTATATGTATTTATAATGTTACTTGTATATGTGGTTTTTACAAAACTTATCTAAATATTGACACTTTTTCTTTATTTAATGACTTTATATTTTTATCACTTAGCTAATATATATTATGTAAGAAGTGGGGAAAATTTGGAGAACATAAAAAATGGAGGTCATAAAGAACATATGTCGCAAAAGTGCACTACTTTTATATCAGAACGCTAAACAAGCGATTTGTATAGTTTTAAATCTGGAACTAATTTTAATCTCAAAATGCTATTTTACAGCCAAACATTACAATAAAGATAGTCTGACACATTATAATTCACTTGTACTCATTTATGCGACCTTATAACATGTTCCATGGGTATATAAAGAGGAACCGATAGCAGAAATCATAACAAAAATTTGATTTACACCTGTATTTATGGAATCATATGTACATATGGATGTATATGTATATGTAGGTAGGTTATATTGTTTTTCATGGATCTGAGGGGGACTCCATCATACCAATCAATATTGACTTTTTATACTAAAGTGAATTTTATATTAATTTTAAAATTCACTGAAAACATATTAAGAGCATCTCCTAGTAAAGAACAAAATGTATGTTTACTTATTCTCCATATATACATTATTTATGAACAATTTTATATATATATATGTACATAAGACAAGCATGTGTGCGGATAGTATGCATGACGTGTCCCATGAGTGAAAAATACATGTACCATCACCTTTCTGAAGTAAAAAAGCAGAGGACAGAATCCTGGGGTAAAATATAATCGATCCAACTCTGTGTTATCTTAAAATAGTGCTTGGTATGTATATAATTATTATAGTATTAATATAAAAAAACGAAAATTCATTGATGTAAACAAAAAGTATCAATCAATCAATAATAATATATATAATAACAGAAAGGAATCAAAAATATTTCAATATTATTTGAAAATCGATTGAGTGAATTCACTCTTCAATTATAATAATTATATATTATTGCTATAATAGTACTACATATGTATGTGGATTATACTTTTCTCTAACACAGAATACGTTTCATAATTGATATACAATATATATCTATAATGTGTTACAGAAAAGTATAATCCATAGAATAGTAGGTACTATTACAGTAATAATATAATGATAATGATAATATATATTATATATATATATAGTAATATATAATAATATCTATCAATACTCTTTGGTATAATATATAGTTACATACATAAAATGAAACGAATAATGATTGATTGATTTTTAATAGCTCTGTTTTATGGTTAAGTTTGATATGAAAAACCACTATTATTTTACTTTTCTATACAAGTACTTTTATGTATACATAACATTTTTGGGAAACATATAAATAGAATTGTGGTGAATTTGTTATCTGAAAATAATTTGGTACAATTGAAAACTGTCAGTTTCCACTTTGCGGCTCTCTTCTTCATCGCCTAGAAATTCTCTTGTACTATATACACTTGACATTGCCTGATAAAACCTTATACCACTAACCTACTCGTCCCAGTTTTGATTTCCATCGATGTTTCACCAAAATAAATTGATTGATATTTTGCAGCATTTGTGTACAATCTCATACAAATCATCTTAGATGGTTATTTAACGAGTTTGTATTCCAGCTAGAGCCAACTTTACAATTTTTATTTTCTACGCAGTCTCTAAAGTTTATCGAAATGTTCGACTTATATATATGATTCTGGTAGTATATGTTATAAAGCAATTTTTAACATTTTATTAACTTAATTATTGCATCACTAATATATCTTCATATCGTATTTATTTTTGAACTATATATTAAGTACAGTTCAAGGTACTTACTACATATAGGTACAATTTATACAATTTATTATTATATTTATAAAAATTAAATAATAGAATATTGAAGTAGTTTTAAGGTTTAAAAAATATATTTTATTGCTTTAAGTTAACTTTCATAAAAATGTTTATTTTTAAATTGGACTCAGGTATATAGGTACCGAAAATTGTTGCATTGACATTTTCATATATTTAACAATTTAATCTAATACTTCGAAGAAATTTATTGACTAGCAAATACAATATTCAAACTAAATTTGACTAACTTTTATAATGTTTTAATTGTAATGATGTATATACATATATAAATTTTAGATAGAAGCAACTTTCTTGGAGTAGCATTATGAATTGAATAATGATAAAAAAGTACTGTAATGTAAAAATATTCACAAATTTACGGAAAACTTTCATTATAAAATAATATCACATATCACTTGATAATGGAAAAGTTCTTTAAAAAATTATAGAGAATTTACTTTGTATATACTTTTTTAATAGTTATACGCTTTATAAATTCAAGTAAGGAAGTAGGAATCTACTTTTCCAGGAATTATTTGAACCAGTTCGAATGATTATAGAACTAGTCGATATAGATCGTTTTGTGTTATACTATATTGTAGAATTAAAAAAATTATGCAATTACCTTTCTATTAGACGAATCCCGTTCTTAAATTTGATGCATAAAACTTCATTATAAATTATGCATATTAGGACATAGGACATAATGAATGAAAGAAAAACACACTTAAAACCACATTTAATAATATTATTTTTCTTGCATATTACAATTTGGACAGATCAACAAACTCATATATATTCGTATTTATTCATTGTATATAATAGCAATCATAGTGTAATGATAGTATCATAGTATAATCATGTAATAGTATAATCATTCGTATAATAGCATAATCTATTTTCCAAAAAATATTTGGAGAACAAAAACCTCTATTAATTTTTATAAATTTATACACCTTATAAACACATTTTTATCAACTGTTAGCTTAAATAATATGAATTTTATGGAATATTTAGTCGCATTTAATTATGTTTCTGCTATTTACTCATTCAATATTTTGGGAAGGTTATTTCATACATAATAATTTGTAAGAGAATGCTAATGTCTGGTAGTGTTGGAATGCTTTGTTACAATAATGACTAAACTTTTTTTTATGTGTCATAATAATGACGTTTTATTGGAGTTATTTCCATTGTTAAAAGTTGATTTTCCTCCAATAATATTGTTTCGCCATATTTATTGCGAGGCAAAATTATGTATGTATAAACATATATGTGATTATATTTTATTACGTTGATGACTATGTTAATAAAGCCCTATAGCTCACCATAATATCAAAGATTTTTAAGGTTAAGTGTCGAAAGCATTGATTAAATTAATATTTATCGAGTTTTAATCTAAGATTTTAATTGCTTATTTGTGCTCAATTTTTATTTAAGATATATTATATTATTTAAGAGTAAGATATATTTAAGTAGTTGCATTTTAAATGGTTATTTATAAAGAGTAATGATATATAGAATTCCTGATCATTTTTTTGTTCTGTACTGTCCATCGATATTGCTTCCCCATGTACTGTACTAGATTTACAATCATGTACTTTTATATCAAATATACACTTATTATTATATATGTATGGTAGATCCATAGAAATCGGAGTTTTTACTACCTCTGATGAACTACACTAACGCGAGTCAGAACTCTATGGGTAAATCTATTACTAACTCTTATTCAAAATACTGAGTGTATTCTACAGTTAGAAATATTATATATAGACAGCAACATATTCAATATTTTATTGTACAATAATCACTGTTTCAAAATGTGTATTCATAGTATTCAGTGCAAAAAATTACTGTTAAAAAAAGGTGTAAATTTACACTAAAAAGAGTATTACCTGAGAACTCTTTGAAAGAGTAAATATACTTTTATTTGATTATCCCAGGTGACGTTTTAAAATGGAGTATACTCTTTAATATCTTCGGTGAATTTCTGAAAAAGTAAATATCTCTTGACTACATTGAATAACTCAAATATGTATATAAAAAATCATTAACATATCTTATTACATATTTCACTTTTGATTAATATTAGGAATACTTTCATAACATATATTATTATGATTATATTAGACTGCCAACTTTGTAAACATCTAACGAAGAAGACGGGTATATTTACTCTTTCTAGAGTATGTATGAAAGAGTAGATTTAATCTTCTACGACAAAAGATTAAATATACACAAATTTGAGTTATAAAAGAGTATATATAACCATTTAAAAATAAATTTACACATTCTGTATTAAATTTATTCTTTCATTTTAAGAGTGTAATAGCAATTATGAGTATCTGTTCAATTTATTTGCCCATCTATCAAATTTAATCTTTTATCGTAATGATTTTTACTCTTATCACAATGTTAACAGTTATTAGAAACTCTTGTGACACATACAAATGTCATATCTCCTAAGAAGTTTCCTTTTTTAAATTACAAGAAAGCAGTATTAGTTTTTTCCATAACTAACTATACTATGTGAAAATCAATATGGGTTTGTATTTACTCAACTCCAGTAATAAAACATTTGATAAAAGTGATCACCGTACCCAAATATCTGTTCTAGTCATATTTAATCCATATGTAAGTTAATTATAAACATATTTCTAATGCCATTACATTAATTATGTACCTTTTTATATTTATGTCAAATTTCATTGTGTCTATTGCTAATTAATCACTCTGTATTTATTTTTCATGAATAAATATACTTAGTATGAATGTATATATTAATATATGTGATAGATTTTATGCCCCATCATGGCATTAGAATTCCATATAGTATGGATATGCTCTCTATAACTGGATATGAAGTTATATGTATGTGCATTATGTGCATATATTTACTCATAATTTAAATTGGGTTTTGTAATTTTAATAAGAAATTGATTAGTTTTAGCCATAATATCATTCTTTGGAAAAAAAATACTGAATTACTTTTTTAATGTGAAAATGTAATTATGTTTATTAATTTTAAAGAGTTGTGGTAAAAATAGCATCTAAATTAATTTGCAATTTTTTTCTTTGTATTATACTAATATGTATTATATATATTGACGTATATTGACAAACGCCCATAAAGAAAGGACGTTTACAAACTATATTAACTTTATTAGATTATAAGAGATCATGTTATCATGTCATATCAATTACATCATAACACATATCAAATTAAAAAGTATATTAAATGAAAGTTTTATATTCTCCTTTAATATTACGTTTTAATAATAATTAATTCGATAAAAATATAACTCACAGTTGATTTGCAATAATTAAAATATCTGTTCCCGTATAATCAATCTAATATTCAAAACTTATTTTTTTTAATATACATATGTTTCACCATTTATTACAAATATAGTATTATTTTTATTTATAGCTATTACTTTTTATTAATATTATATCATGTAAATATATGCCAAAAATGAGTAACACTTTTTTCTTTATAATGTTTTGTCCAATCATTTATTTGTAGAATGCATAAAACTAAATTGTACTTTTATATTTTAAAGCTGTGAAGTGACCGAGTAGGAACTGATTCGTTATGCACTTTCATTCTTTAACAGATATTTTTCTGAATGTATTTATGCGTCTTTCACTATAGTCAATGATTTTATATCTATAATTATATCTATATATAGTTTTAAAAAATGAATTAGTGTAAATGCTTTTTTTATAATTTCAATTCATCCCACTCGATAGTATTGCATAATAATAAACACGAATTACTATATTTAATATAAAGTAACATGTTAGAATTAATTAAAAGGATATTTAAATTAGTTGTAAATATGGATAATAAATGAGTAATATATTTTCAGTAATGTTTACTTTTATTTTAGAGTAATTAAAAATTTCTCCTTGATTTACAGTTTATATTACTTTTTAATTTAATTATTTATTGACAATAATTACACCTGGTGAAACATTTTTTGTTAATAAATAAACAACTATAGTATTTTCTTATTTCGAAAATCTCGAACCTGAAGTACTTTTCTGTTTATTTTAATTTTACACATATTTTACTAGTTTTAATAGGTTGATTGATATTTTAAATAATTTTTCTACGTATGAATTAAATGTTTTCAATTTCGGAATGCATATATATAAATTCTATCTTAAATTTACAACGATTACTATTTAGAGTATTCCTAAGCTTGACAAAAGTTTGCAAAGATGTCTCGACTATTATTTTATATTTTCGATAGAATTCCCTTGATAGTTATCAGAAACAAAATATAGATTGTAAGATATAAAACTTAGTCTCTTTATTTTATTGAAATTTAGTTAAAAAAATTTGTTATTGGTTATATTTAGTTAGGAATACAACACTGGATATAAACTTGATTCGGCTATTATTACTCGAATATTAATATTATTTTAGCAGTAAAACCTGTTGGCCATTAGTAGGGAAAGTTGTTTTTAGATAAATATTTGGGTAACCTAGGAATGATCATTAGTTTTATGCAAATTGGAGTACGATTTCTCAATTGCGTAGTATGTAGAGTATAGTTAGCTCATTTTGTCTTATATTTATCCAGAGTGGTTCTATAGGTAGAAATAGATGTATAGTTCAAGTAAATTAGTAATCTAGATACAGAATTTATGTCGATTTCTATATTTAAGCTGTTAGGTATACATAAATTTTCATTTTGAAAACATGATTGATTTTACGAAAGCTTTCAAGTTGTAAAATATTAGCTTTAATTGTGTGTACGATTTATTTAAAGATGAAACTATATTATGTATCAGTCCTATATAATAAAAGACTATTTAATAAATATTTTCCAATCTCTTCTCCCACTTATTTCAGGCAACTCTATTCCTCAAGGCTACCAGCTCTAGTCTCTGTTGGGTTTTGTGAGCGAAGTCAGCATCAGCGGTACATCGGAGCCTCAGTGGATCGAGAAGTTACGAACATCGCGAGCGTCCAATGATTCACGTTTTAGGATGTTCAGCAAGTTAAGAGGTGGGAGCCGGGGTATCGAAATATTTTTCTAAATAATATAACATATTTTGTATTATAAATATGTTACTTTTTGGTAAACTCTTAAAAATAAATATGAATATATTCATATACGAATACTTTCTTTAATTCTTACCACAGCATTACTTTGGCAATAATTAACAATAAACAGTTAACATAATAATATAAAGTATTAGTACATAGCTGAAGAAGACTAAAGAGTCAACCAATTACGTTAGAAGATTAATACATTTAGAATAATTCATCGATCTTCCTTCCCAATACAGGTACTATTATAATTCTAACTGTATTAACTTTATAATGTAATTGATTGGTTAGACTAGTCTTGTTCAGTTTTTATTAGTACCATATATTATTGTGTTCACTGTTTATTGTTAATTACTGTCAAAATAATACTGGGATAAAAATGGCAAAATAATTCGTATATTCGTATATATATGCATAATTTTCTTTGTTTTTATTCAAAAAATATTTCATTGTCTTATTCTCTTTTAAATATATATTTAATTGACAACAGAACTCATTGATCGAGAAATACATAATTCCTATATTAGAGAAAACAAATTTGCGTTTTAAAAATAAGAAAACTATTTCCTATTTAATAAAAGCTCGGAAAGTTTTAGCTTCAAAAGAGTTTAGTTAAGAGTGTTTTTGAATTATCAAAAATAAATAATTTTAGTTTTATCTCGTATTTTTTAATAAGTTTACCGTATAGTTTAAGATATAGCGAGAAATGAAGAAGTGTATATTAAAAATAAGTTTCTGTCGAATCAACAGTCTAACGTATAGTAATTGTTGAAAAAATTGTCTAAATTAAAAAAAAATCGCTCGATTATTTTCTGCAATACCGTTTTGTGTGTTTAGCTTCCTTAAATTTGTAAATGACAAATTTTTCTAAATTTTCTTATTTCATTATTTGGAACAAAAATTTATATTATTGAATTTTAACCATGTATGTAAATTATCAATGCTTTTAATTTAATGCTTCATATACCAGGACAGTTTAATGGATTTTTATTGAGTATTTCTTCTTGTTATACTCCATAAAAAGTAAATATGCAACATTAATATGATTGTTACTTAAACATAAATTATGTTATCGTTCACAGAGGTAGTCAGTAATCTTAGAAATATTAAATAAACTATTTTATTAGAAATATATGTTATCCTTTTTATATTTTATATATTACATATATTAAGATTGTCAATTTTTATTGAAAATATTCTCTCGAAGTTATGAAAACTTACGCAATGTAGGTCATAAGCTGGGTTTACTCTTCAAATATATACATAATTCGTATTGAATAGGTATAAATCACAAAACTTCGCCTTAATACGTAACTTATATACTATATATATAATTAGGTTTCTGTTTCCACAATTTCATTTTAGAGATAATATTAGAGAAATTACTTTATAATAATTTGTGCTATAACAAAACAGAAAAAAATTAATTATTAACACAGGTACAATTATTATAATATTTTTTGCTACACATTTGTAGCATATAATTTATATGTGTATTTAAAGTTAAACGTTATTAGATTAATATAAATATATAATGCGATATACTTTAATGAAAGCAAACCTTTTTAGTTTTGAAAAATATTCTTACAAGGAGTTTAAAATGGAAGGTCTTGGCTATTTTTGGCCAAGAAAATATTGAAGATCGAAGTAGAATTAAGAAAAATGCTAGACAATATGATCCTTATCATCTTAACAAGACGTAGAGACAGACAGGAAGTCTTTATGAATGGACGGCTTTTGGAACATCAGCAAGTTATTCAGAATATTGTGGATCAATTCTGCGGCTATATCCTAGGGGAGGTCTTGTCTTGCTTGCTATATTGCTTTAACTGATATAGATCGCGTTGGGAATTTTGACCTCCTATTTCCAAAACTTAACCCTTCAATGATTTCTTTGAATTTAATGTTTGCTACAGTATGACTGACGGTATCTTTTTCTTTCATTTGTTTTAACTTTTTACTTACTCGTATTGTAGATATTAGAGAGTGACTGATATATATGTATATGATTCCAATTTTATACATTAATAAAATAATATAATTGTTATATATATGTAAATATATATTAACTGAAATAATCATTATAGATATTTTATTTATTTTTGAAAGTTGATATTAATAAAGGTGTCTAATTATCGTATTTTGGGAGGTCGAAGTTGAAATGAAGCAATTTTAGGATTTAAGTTTTAAATTAGGATAGTATAGCAACCTAAAATGAATTTGAACTTCAAATGTATAAATTATTGTTTTATATATAAATTAATGTATAATCTTCAAACATGATATTTAACAGAACTAATGTAATTCCTACAATTAGAACTTTTATTTAATAGTTTTATAATAATAATTATCTAGTTATCAAATAATCAGTCTTTTTTTTTGTAAGAAAAGAATTATTTATATTTTATTCAAGAAATAGTTATGCATGGTTAAACGCTTTAGTTATTGGCTTATTTATTATTTACAATCAACAAACAACAACAAACTGTATTGTTGAATTGTTGTATAATTATTTTATATATAAAATTGAATTTGTCTATATTAATTTAGACATCAATAATGTATTATTTACAAATATTACAATATTTTTTTGTATTTAATTATTGGTAAAATATTGTACACTTTAAATATATCTACCATTGCAGTACCCTTTTGCAATAATATTTATTATAATAATTGTTACCAGTTAATTGACAGGACCAAATTGTTGTTATTTTTTTATAGGTATAAGTTTAATGTAACATTTAATAATAGTTGGATTGTGCTATATTAATTATGCTTATTTATGGCCCTGTCACACCTTGACGATTAAGTTAGCGTATACGCGACGTATGACAATACGCTAGCATACGTCAAATAAGTTAGGGGCAAGTTTATATAAGTTAAGAGCACGCTGAAACACGCTGACATACGTCGGAGTACTTTTAAATTCCAATATATGATATATATATATATACATCAATCTATCAGTGCTCAAACTATGTCGAAAACAATGGTAAGGTTTCTATTTTATGGTTTCAGATCTTACTAACTTAGTCTGAATATATTTAACTAAATGTTTATAAAATATAATTTCTTTAGCATTTTAATAATTGTAATATTGTCTACCAAAAAATTTACAAATATTTATTTGTTTTGTTTTAGTTGGATATTATTATAAATGATTTTTTTTTATGAAAAGCTAAGACAGTCAAAAGAGTATACAAAAGAATATGTAAGAATTCCTTTGTATCAATATTTACATTTAAATATGTATCAATTTTTTTCAGTTTTATACTTTTCTGGCGATAGAAAAACTGGAGATAGATGTTGCATATTGTTCAGCAAAAATAAACTAAAATTTGAATAAAAAATAATGTCCTATTTTTAGTATATAATATTTTCTTCTAATTTATCAACATTTATTTCATATGCAGATTTCTAATGGATATATATATATATATTAAATTGTACTTCGTCCCATTATTTTTGGGGCATTTTCTATAAACGCAAAACATGAAAAATAAACATTCTCGTCTATTTTCAGGGTGATTTGGGATTTCTTATTGTGTAGGAAATGGGTGTAGATTTTATAAGTACAATAACAAATATATCTTGAAATTTCACAGCATGAATACGTTTTAATTAAATTACTTTCGTTAAATATACTGTAGCATATTTGTTTCTACTGATAGAAACGAAATTTTATTTGCATAAAGCGGGAACTTTAAGCTATTTAACATCACTGAATCTTTCACGAATTTCAATTATAAGCTTGTATGGAACTTCATTATAATATTAATTATCTACTCATTAAGATAATGTATTTCGGTCTTTCTTCGAAAGAAAATAATAAAAAATCGTTTTTTTGCCACAGACAATGTTTTGCACTCAGTAAGTTCGTATTAACACGTACGTTATATATCATCGTTTGTAAAAGTATTGTTTATATTTGCAGCGAGAAATATACTTATATATTGAAGATTATGTAGGCCGATTGTTGTTTTCAACACTATACCTAACGGTTTTTGAATTATTAGAAAGTGCGAAACAATTATACAGCTAATGCATAAATATATTTTTACATTAGTTCAACATTCTAAAAAGTGTAACTTTCCAATAGATATATATAAAAGTTTGTTGTATATATTTTTGTACTTTATAATTAAATTTTTGTAAAGGAGCATCAATTATACCTAAATATAAAATATGCATATTTACGTTCAACTTTGAATGTCTATATTTTCCAAAATTAAATTTCCATTTGTATTTGAGAATTAGTCGAATTTTTATTTATTGCCTACTATGATTACATAAATAAATAATTTAAAATTAACAGCAAAAACATTATTGTTAAAATATATATTTCAATGTATTATTATAGGCCAGTCACTTTGTAATCATTTAAATAGATTTGTTCTATATATATTTTAGCTACAATTTTTTTTTTTTTAATTTAGTGATCGATTTCCTATTTATAAATCACTATTAATCGATTATTATTGAAGATTTCTCGCCTGTCATACAGGAAATTACAACGTTTTTAAGAGTTCAATTCTCTTAAACTTTATCCGTGAACTTAAAAAAAGCTTGGCTCTGAGATCAATGCTTCAGATTCTTTTGCTTGTTAATGTAATCTTTCATACGTCAAATAGCTCTAGTACGTGATGTTCGATAGCATCTGTTAATTATGCAAATAACTGTCTTCAAAATGCTATTTTTAAAGGTAGGTATGCTATTTTGGTGTGTTGTTAATATTCTATGAATGTTTTGTTATTTTATAACATAAATTAGTTCATTTATAATTTAAATCGCATGATTTTATTGCAAGCTAGTGCACTGGGTAAAAAGTGCAAATATTCGCAAATAGATGTTCTTATCCTAGTTCTCGTTTATTTTAACCCGATTAGAGAAATGTCTGATGACATTCTTTAGTTACAATCGATTCATGTTATTTTGTCACGAATAATGTTTCCCAAGAAGCTGGTATATGTTGATACATTGCCATTTATTTTCAAAACAGAAAAGACCATATTTTTGTATAAATTATTCTGTACATTTAAGGACTGATTAAACTATAATTTGCTGGAAGTCTTTAAAATTGGGTCTGAGATGTGTAATGACATTTTATATTCTATTCATTTCGTATCCTACTTAACTGTCTTCTTTTTTCTGCACAAATTTTGTTGCCGTAATAATAGCACGTTCCTCATATTCTGTATGAAAAGCCTTTTGGAATACGACTGTGAGATGCAGAATGATTTATATTCGTATTGTCCCTTGGTTTTTATCAATCGGAATACGTTATAAACATTACTTCTGATAAACTGAAAATAATACAGATTGCAACATGTTTTAGTTACTCATGGGATGTATATGTCTACTAAGAGATGAAAATAGATATTCTTTTTAGTACGTTTTAGTGCCTTACACTTTAAAGTATTTCTAGTATGTTCCTAATTTCCACTCATTTTGACCTAGTATATAACAGTTACAGATCAAGGATTATAGAACTTGATTAATAGGTCATTTTATTGCTCCTCTTAAAGTCTTTTCATATGTAACCTAAAATACACCTGTTTTGTGTATAAGAAGGGCAAAATATGTTCTTTTACTTAGCTTGTGGAGATTTACTTCGCATTTACTTAGAAAATAGTATAATTAAATTTGGTTTACAACGCATATATATAAGCATTTAACTTAGTAGTAACAGGGGATATGACGTAATAAGACAAAACTATTATTCCCATCATAAGGTAAAACCACGCAGTTTAAAAAATGGATTTGCGGCAAATCTTCGTTTTATTGAAATAGCATATAATTTTAGTGACAACAAAATCGTTTTTTTGGTTAATTTTCTTGAAAATTAGTAGCTAAACTGAAAATCGAGTTGCAATTATGGCAATCTGTTTTTTATACAAAAATAAATTATGTTTATTAGGTAAAAATTATTTTGTCTTTATAGTTTTGCATTTTGTGGCTTCTAAATCATATGACAAACCACGTGAAATAAGAAGTGCATTTTGCAAAACCACATCGTCGACGTATATCCTTCAGGTCGGTAACCGTCTTTTGATGGTTCAGAATGTTTCGCCAACCATCTCTATCCATCACCATAGTTTTAAACTACTCTGCTATCCTGCCGATTACCGCCTTGATGTGATCCATCCATCTAATTCTTGGTCTGCCACGATTTCTATGACCTTTACATGGTCCTTTTATAACAAGCTTTTCAAGCGATTCATCCAGTTTGAACTGCGTGGTTTTGCCTTATGACGGTAGCGTAAATAACGTAAATGTACCCCAACTATACTACTTAATTCGATTTTTTCATTTGTGATTTTCAATAAAATGTATACATTATACAGAAAATGTTGTTTAGTAGTTATGTTTAAGTTAATACTATAATATACGTTTAAAGGAATTTTATGAAATTATAACGCCTTTAAAATGGCTGATTTAATACTTATTCTACTTAATTTTAATTCTTAATAAATATAATCGCTCTATAATTTCTTTATTACTTACAAAGATGTTTGTGTACGAATATTTATTAGTAGTAGGGGAGGAGCAGCACGACCACAATTGCGTGG
>JAYRBW010126813.1:0-16452 GCA_036023295.1 Invenusta paracnida | reverse complement strand
CTCTTCAAAAACCAGGAAAGAAAAAAGGCCCTCCAGAAAATCTCAGACCAATCATGCTCCTCACCACAATCCGAAAACTCACAGCTATCTGCCTTTTCAACAGAATCAAAAAAAGCTCCTAAACCACATTCCAAACAGCCAAGCAGCCTACAAATCAGGACGCAGCACCACAGAGCAAGTCAACGCATGCAAAATCCTAGCAGAAAAAGCTATCACCTCCATCAATCTTGAAATGTCTCGACATGTCCAAGGCGTTCGACACAGTAGACAGAAATATTCTCCTCAATGATCTCCACAACATCCTAGACAAAGATGAGTACAGCACAGTTTGGGCCCTCATTCATGAAATGAACGTCAAAGTTAAATGCAAAAACGAACACAGCAATGAATTTGGAACCAATACAGGAGTCCCACAAGGTGACTGTCTTAGCCCAGTCCTGTTCACTCTGTATTTAGCCAAAGCTCTTGAACAAAAAGAAGATAACCACATCCAAATAACAGTCCCACCTTGTCTTCAAGATCACACCTATTACCAAACCAAAACAGCATCAATAGAACATGACCACGACTATGCCACCATTAAAAACTTCAAAGTAGATATGCAGTATGCTGATGACATCACTTGGATTGGAAATGACAAAAAGGAAATTGACTACATCAAACAAACATTTCCTACCATCCTCGAAAAAGAAACTTACTGATTAACAAAGGAAAAACCGAGACCTACACCATCAATAGAGAAGACAACAGCTGGAAAAAGTGCAAATATCTAGGTTCATACCTAGATACTGAAACTGACATCAACAGAAGAAAGATTCTCACTAACATTGCAATGGCTAAAAACACCACCATCTTTAAAAACAAAAAAATCAGCTACAAAACAAAGATCAGAGCCTTCAACAGCATCATAGAATCTATTTTTCTCTATAACTCCGAAATTTGGACACTTACTAAAACCCAAGAAAATGAAATTGATTCATTCCAACGCAGGCTTCTTCGCAGAGTCATGAATATCCAACGGCCAAAAATCATTTCAAATGAAGACCTGAAAATTATCACCAAGCACACCGACTGGTCTACCAAAATCAAGCACAGACGCATCAGCTGGGCAGGACATCTTGCTCGGCTCCCAGATGAAGCCCCAGTTAAACAAGCTATTATCATCCAAAACAACAGCCACTACAAAGCCCCTAGAGGGAAACCAAAGCAAACATGGATCAAAAATAGCCAACATGATTTTGCAAACACACCTTTTGACATCACCAACAAATCTACCTGGATTAATGCTAAGCTTAGGGAAAACTGGAGAGTCCTCATTAGTCGCGCCAAGTCCTAAAGGATGTCCTAGCGAACTCAACAACAACAAGATGTTATCTACAATTTTATTGAGCTATTACGAATTAATTAAGACTAATATTACTAAATCACTTAGAGATGATTATAAAAGGACGTTTAACAAATTAATCTGAATAATTTTATATTAATGTTTTTGCATTTTTTAAATGCTAAAATGCAATAAGAGGTCATTAAATTAAAGTATTACTAATTTTTTAACAGTAACATGATGCAGAAATGTGTTCGTTTCAAAATAAGAAAAAAATGTGTATTTGTTTTACTATTTGAATGAAAAATTATTGAAATATATAAAAAAACTAATTGCATTATTTACTTTCAGGCATTCTTATATGCTGTCATGCGCTTCTAAATTATCTGCAATATGTGATTTTATTTATAAATGGTGATGAAAATGCATTTTTGTTATTAAATTGTTGTTCACAACGTTTTCGATAACTTTCTATTAATATTAGAATTAAAATGGTTGTAATATTTATTTTATTTTAAGACATTTTTCTCTACTAACCCTTAAATTGACAAAGGTCAACAGAAATGGCATCCGGGCATACAAAATTCCTTATGACAATAGCTGACCACCATGATATCATATAGTTTTAGAGCATTCACAAAAATGCGGTAACTTCGTTAACTAAACAACTTTTTCGAGATTTGCTTGTCTTCTAGGTATTATATACGTATACATTCAGAACAAATAAATGATTTATGAAAGCAAAATCGATGAAACGATTGTTGAATCTGAAGATGAGTTATAATCATATAATATTCAATAGGTGTGTATCTTTGATATATATAGGTCGAAATAGTTTTGTTCTGATAATATGGATTGATTTATTATTTCTGCAGCTTCTTCTCTATATGGTACAAAACGTATGTTTCTCTCTTACTCGGCAAAACAAATGTGTTTTCTGCATTTCATTTATAGAGAGGAATGAATATTATATAGTTCGTGTGTGTGCATATATATATATTTATATATCATATAGATAAACAATTTATGACTAAGCGTGTAACCAATCTCAACACAATTAAGTGATACTTGATTAGCTATAAATCAATATAAAATTCTCATTAATAATTCCATCTGATTTATGTTTTTTTCTCGAAACATCATTGAAATCATAACAGTATAATTTTCTGATGATTCTGGTTGTGAAATATATTTTTTAATAGCAACATGTACAACCTTGATATGGTATCGATTTGTTTATTCAGTCGTAATAATATAAAACAGTATTTTGTATTAATGGAAATTCTCATAATTCTCTTATTAGGTTATTTGGAAATTCCATATATATTTTTGATTGCGTACTGATTCGCCTTATACCGATTGGCCTTACTATTGTTAATGCGGAATGGATTACGTAACAAGCTGTAATCAGTATTTGCGAACTCAGCTCTCCTTATTCGCCTTACACGTAGTTTACCGATTGGGATTATATTGTTAATGTCGAATAATTAAGCTACAATGAAGCATAGTAAAATATTAACTGTAACCAGCTATCGGATTTGGCTTCATTACATTAAAGTACAGGTAAGCAAGCACACAAGTTTCTTGGAGTCTGCTGAGTACGTCCCATCTGAACGAGGTGGACAATTACTGAAACTGGATGGGTATCTTCTGTCCAAGAACTACACAAAAAACATACATCACTGAAAATGCAGAACCACAAATTGCAAAGTCACTGCGGTTACAGAAGATAATACAGTTGTTACGAAAAAAGGAGACCATATATATTCACCTGGTCAGAAAGACAAGCTGAAGTCAGCCATACATGCTGCTAAAGAAGATGCTCTTGACCACCCCTAAAGCCTGTGAATTGAATATTTACAGACGCATTTTAAGACGTCGATTTAGACAACGAAAATGTCTTCGATAACTTGCCAAGTCTGAAGATGTACAAAACTGCACTGTACAGAGCTTGCTCAAAAAGGCTTCCAAAAATTCCGTATACCCGAGCGGAAATCAGACTTGAAAGCGCGTGGTCCACAACTAAAAATGGCCGGAACTTTCTGCTGGTAAAGGATGGTGAAGTTGATCTACTCCTTATCTTTGGATCCTCGCTGAATCTCCACCTCCTGTCCCAGCCTTGTACACTGTATATGGATGGAATTTTTAAAATGGCACCGGATATGTTCCGACAGATCTATTCCGTCAACATTAAAGCGATGGATGCAGTGGTGCCAGTTGTTGTCGCGTTGTTTCCATGAAAATATGAGGCCACCTACACGTGAATGTTTCGACTTTTAATAGTTGCTGCACAGTAATTTGGATATATTCTCGACCCGCAGAATATTTGTATCAACTTCGAACAGGCAATGTTGGCTACAGTGCAGGCTGTTTTTCCAAATTGGATAAGTGGTTGCCTATTCCATTTCACACAGGCAATATGGCGCCATGTGCAGAGCTTTGGCCTTTCAAGGTGGTACATAGAAGAGCCGGCGTTTAACCGTGTTGTGCGTCGCGCTTTTGCTCTGACCATGGTCCCACCCAATAGTGTGGACGATTTTTGGATGGAGGCGTTAAACGAGGTAGCTGATCCTCAAGTAATTATGTTCTGCAACTACGTCAAGCAAACCTGGGTGGATGATTTAGTCGCCATGTTCCCAAGAGAAATTTGGAATCAATACACGAACATTGGAGGAACACGAACCAACAATCATTTAGAAGGATGGCATTCCGAACTAAACCGAGAACTTAGCCACCCACATCCAAACATCTATGCGTTTGGAATATTGCGCAGTGAGCAGCATATAGGATGGAAAACAAGCTGCAACTTATCGGTTTTGGTGATGCTCCACTACAACAGCAAGCTGCCTACAGAAGGGTGACTGAAAGATTACTGCGGCTTCAGCAGCACCTTCAAGCGGGAGATATAACTGTTTATTACTATGCTGGTGCAGTCGGGGGCATTTTGAAAGCTCCTAAAATGTGAACAAATGTTTTTTTACATTTTTTTACATTTTAACATTGCAACGATCTAATTATTTCATATTATTTGCAATTTTATATATTTTATTAGATTGTTCAACCTAAGCCTTGTGATTATATATTTAATAAAAAAATTTCAAATTAAATAAAGGCAAATCGAGAAAACCGTTACTGGGGCGAATCAGGAGGATGCTAGTCGGGATAAGACCAATCGATTTAAGGCTATTCAAAATAAGGCCAAACGGGAAGACACCATATGTTTAGCACATGGGTTCGGTTACTTTTGCCACACCCCGTATAAACAAGAAGTGTATAACAGTACGTAATTATAGAAAATAACCACTACCAAAACTGACTTCGAATATCTATAATACGAGATTTAGGATAAATATTAATGTTATATCTATGCACATTAAATGTAACTACTAATTAAAAGTATATTAGTATTCAATATGTGATCTGTTTATGCCATAGAAATTAATCAATATGTCAAAGATTAGCTAAAATTATTCCATTGAACATTTTGTGCATTTTGCAATTGTTGTCAACATTATTATTTTAAAAATTAAGTATATGCCAACTCATTTATACATTATTTTTGAAAATAAAAACAGATCAATATTGTATTTTTACAAGTCTTATATATTGCAGTAATTAAAAATAAATAATGGATTTATATTTTTGACTACAAACAAGTTATTACGCTATTGGTTCAGGTAGCCATTCTATGTTTATAAAGTGAGTGTAAACGTATTATATATATATATTATTACCGAACAATGAAAAAAAATTATATATAAGTATAGTATTTTTACTTATTTTTGAATTGTGCTAATTAAAAATCTGGAAAGAATCATTGTTTTTGTTGTTAGATTATTTTTTTAATCATTGTTAAATAGTTTTTTTCAAATAGCCAATCTATATTAATAATAGTTTATTGTCAAACAAACAAACAAACAAATAAACATGTAAATTATTTTTTGTATTGCAGGTTATACAACTAAGTAAATATATATAAATAAGTATATATGTGAGTATACTATTTATATATAAGTATACTACTTTTAAGTATATATAAACTAAGTGGCATGTGGTATGTATTTTATGGAGTTTTCTATATCTTAATTACCCGAAAAGCAAATATATGTTTACAAAAGTCATAATTTGTCTACAGGTAGGTTTAACAGGATTGCGTAATTCATAATTAGGTACATGCGTTTTAAAAAAGTCTACAGGCAAGTCGATGAGATTGTTTAGCATTTTATGTACACTACATAGGTCATAGAAAATAAGTCTAACTTCTAATGACTGCGTATTCAAAATGTAATCTGGATTTATAATCACTATACATGATATTGAATTTTTTACATATATAAGGCGAGTATAATATTTATGATGAACACTTTCAATACTTTTAGAGTGGTGTACTAGAAGTGTTGTTTAATAAAACATAGATAACTTTCGTGCGATTTGTGGGCTCAAAAGTTATTTAATAAAATAGGGCTAAGTCAGGGTGATTTAGACAACGGTATTAGTGATCAGTGTATAGGAGACCCTGTTTTGTATGATGATTTGATTTAACTTTTCTCCAATTAGGTACAGTAACCATACAGGTGTACAATTATACTCCAGTAACATATACTAAACTCTACAGGTTCTAATAAGAAGATTAATATTGTTGGAATGAAAACATTTATGTATAAGGTATGCACGAGAAAATTCTTCTTAGCTATAAAGGAACAATGACAAGAAAATTTAAGATTATTATATATAATAATTCATAGATATCTAATTTTAGGTACAGATTCAATAATATTGTTATCGATTGTACATATACATATGTAATTTGAGGTACATTCTGGTACATTCTGGTACCCGACCGATTGCAGGTTGCATTTATGATGAGCGACATAAGTTGCCATCTCTTGGTCCAAGATACACACTTATTGAGTGCATATTCTGCAATTGATTGTTATTGTCATTGCAGGATATATAAATTTTGCTGTCGTCTGCAAACAACTATTTATATAAAGTAAAACAAATATCTATGGCTTATGCATTCTAATATTTGCTTCTGTTATAGTAGTTTGCAAGCATATTTTAAATATAAAAATAATCTTTTGGTCGGCAAGATACTATTAAATATTTTTACACCGGATTATTTTTTAATTCAAATCAACAAATTACTATGACAATAAATTTAATTTTTAATTTTGTTTATAGTTATACCTTTAAAGTAATATTTTAATAACTCTGAATTAGTAATATAAACTTTTAAAGTTTTATCTTATGGTATTTGAGTTCTTACCTATTTTAAAACACCAACTATACTAAGTCGTAATTTTTTAAATCTTAGAAAAATTGTTTTCTTGATTTTAGTTAACTGTAAAAATGCTAAGCCTTTTCAAATTGTGCACAAAATAGCATATTTTTCTTTGTTTATAACGAATGTTGTATTTATTGTGATCATTTATATTACTGGATGCTTTTTATATGAATTCTTTTTTAACCAGTTATCTTGCGTTATTTTATTCATTAGATGAATTAAAACGAATTAATCCAGTTCATTCTAGAATTTCGTTTTTTTGAAGGACAACATTTTCTGGGCATTATTTAGCATATTTATTGTTATTTATTAATTATTGTATAGCAACGCACCATGAACTGAACAAGGAATAAAATGTTAGTAGCGTATCTCCTATTTACAATGTCGATACAATAGATCTTTTAAACAAACCATTTGCACAATATTCTGCTGATGCGTACTATATTTCCAATGTTATAGCAACAACAGTAAAATATTGTATTTCATGATAAACCACGTAATTTTTGTAAAATTGTTTCAACAATAGCATATTTAAAAAAAACAATTCATCTGCAAGATATAGTGCGTGAGTATACTTGTAATTAAAATTTTATTGAAAATACAATTCTAGATCTCTATTTCATTATGAACTTTATAATATGTCAATAGACTACGATGGATATGCAGCAATACTTATACTGTGTCTATCTAGAGTGATACGTTGCTAAGTAATAATGCAGTGAGTTGTGTGGTGAACTTCGCAATAGCTACCTTAAATATTCATGAAAAAGACGGTTTGTGGTTTTATGTCATTCCAGTTAGTGTGATACGATGTGATACGATAATTAGGAAATTGTTCCTATTAAAAATCTATATTATGTATTTATGCAGCTTAGTATATGTGTGCAATATTATACACCGAGAATTATATCCCTTACTATCGACAGTATCTCTTTGTTTCAACGCACATAGAAATACAATTCATAATAATTGATTCATACCGACGTGCTCGCTGCGCTTTGTGTTATCTTATATACGTAATTATAAAGGCGAAAGATTGAATTTTCCAATTTTATTCGATTCGATGTCCTAGAGTTAAACCACACTATCCTCCAATCAGCTTAAGTAACCACAAACATGTAGTTAGTTAACCAGGAGGAGGCCTTGTTATATCCCATACTAACTGCCGTGTTCTTCGCGCGTGTCTCAAATATTTCCTTGAATTCAACTCCCCCCTGTACCCTTTCATTGGGAAAAAGCTGCTCCGAGGTAAATAGGAAGTGTTCTTCTCTGAACTGACGGATAGACTGAAAGAGAAAATTCTCCTGGCGTGCTCACACTAATCTGTGTCAAGTGTTGCATCTTTCATCTCGCTTATTTTGTTTCTCTCTGGATTTTTTCGCTCACCTTCTTTAATTTAATCTCTGATTCCTCGTCGTTTACTCTGAGCTTCGTCCTAGGCGTCGCTTCTTTTGCTTCTGTTTAACCTCGCCATTTTCCTCTCCTCGTCATTGTCACTCCCTGCGCATCTCTTCATTCTATCTGCCATCCTCAGCGGATCTTCCATCTGCCGAAGGCAATATACTTTCTACAAATAAGCCATCAAGCAAGAAAAACGTTTTTCTTCAGTCGGCTTTGCGCTGCCCTGCCCTATAGCTTTTTGAAATTATCCGTTATGCCTCTTAAGCAGGAGAAGGGGACTCTTGTGAAAGGGAAATTTAGAATTCTTAAGCGCATAAACACTGTTCACGAAGATGGCAGCTTCATGAACGGAACGCTACCGGTGAGTGAGCTTTCGAGCGAGTGGAATAATATATTTGTTCCGTTGTTGTAGCTTCTTTGCTGTTTTAGTTAAAATTTAGTTTTCATTTGTCTTGTAATGTTGATTTCCCTGGAAAGCATTTAGCAGTTTGATTGCTGCCTTTAAACAGACAGTATCCACGCGCTAATTCACTGTTTTATAAAAGGATTATATTGTACATTTTAAGGAAGGTGGAAATTGGGGTAAGTGTGTGAATTCCATTTTAGATTAATTTTTTTTTTAATATTAAAACATTATCGATTTCAGTATGTAGTTAAATTTAGAAATATTTTAGTTATTTACCTTATAGTTTTAACGATTCAACAATTTTTAACATTAAAAATGTATATATGTATATTACAAAACATGTTTACTTTTATACAAAATGGTTAAAATGTGTGTAATGATATATAATTTATTAAACGATCAGGTTTACCAACAATCTGCATAATACAGCTATAATAAAAAAGAGATTTCACATACATATACTTTTCTAACTTCTACTGTTAAACATTTAACTTTTTATATTTTGTAGTCGAAAGTTTGTAATATTAAGTATTTATGAAATAAACAACAAGGCAGCTGTTTATTTATTTAGTTAACACTTTTAGTTTAACATTTAGTTAAAGTAGGTGCTTATTAGAGTGGGTTTTTTAATCAAAATTGAAAAAGATATTGTGACAATTCGAATTTTCTTGATAATTAGATAAATCAAGTTTGAATTTCAATAATTCAATATGTATAGGTTCGTACTTAGATTCCAATAAACGCACAAGGGGCATTACTTTTTATATTCAGAATGAAGGTGCGTTTATTGGTGAGTGGGCGCTTATTATAAGCAAAATTACTGGGTGTATAATTTAATAACTAGGAAATTTAAATAATTATTAATCCTTAAAGTATAAAAAATAGTATAAAATGAGATAATTTTATATTGTTAAATTGCTTTTAACTATTTATATTTTGTTAATTTGTAGTCAATAAAAATTTTGTTTGATGAAGTTAATGAAATTTTTGAAGCCTATGTTAATTTCTTATTTTATAACATAAAAGATTGTAATATGACACTGCGTATATATTAATACTATTTATGATGTAAATTAGCATTATCTAATAATCATCTAAGCGCAAATATTAATAGTTCTGATGTACGATGCTATTACCATGTTACAAATTTAAAAAATTGTATTATAATATAATATGTACAATGCAAGAGAAACAATAAAGTTAAATAATATATCTGGAAAATTGACAATGTTGTATGGAGAGTACCTAATTAGTAACATATTTGTTTATTTATATTTTTCTAGTTTGATTATTAATATATTTCAAGGGTACCTATGACCAACACGACGGTAAAACTATGAAAAAGATGTTAAAATAAGGGAATATAATGTGTTCCATTATTCCATTGATGAATTAATAAAATACGATATATGAATCGTATGACATTCTTTTGGAATTTTTCTTAATATTTTATTTAAGGTATTTTACGATTTTATAAACAAATTATAAAGATTATAGTTTATACTTACAAATTGATAAATATTTTTTGACATTTACAATTTAATGACACATTGCAAAGAAACATTATAAACCACTAATTTGAATACGATATGAATAGAATTTATTAAATTGGTTTCGCAATAAAGCATTTATATCAATCTTATCCATTATTCTTTTTATGCATCGATACATATTATGTCTATGATACTAATAACATAGCGTACCATTTTTTATTTTTATATCTTAGGCAAAAATGTGTTTAAGTAGTCTATATCTATAATTCTGTAGACTAAATTTATATTTTCATAATTTATCAGTCGTCTGGTATATCTTTTTCATTTATTGGGCGTGCCATAATAATGTCTACATTACCTTAGTATATAATATACCTTATTCATTAAAAGTGAAATGGGGGACAACCAATAATATATTCGCAGTAAACTCTAGTGAAACAAATTCTTTTTAAGGGTATAGGTATATTAAAACGATCCGGTCAGGCATTTTTTCTTTTTTTCGTTGTTTCTTTACCAACCTTTCCTTTTATACATACTATTGAATAAATCTAAATTTTGAACTTTGAATGCATTTTAAATAAACAAATATGTAAGTAAAGTTTTATTTATTTATTTAACTAGCAGATTAATAGAAATAGAGGTAGGTAACATATATAATTTTTTAATGATCTTTGATTTAAATGATTTAAAATATAAGTACAACGTGTAGTTGTTAAAGATTAGAATATATTGCTATTTAAATATACTTAAGTTGTTTTGTTTATAAACATATTTTTTAGAATAGCTCAAGAATAATTAGTCAGTGGTTTGTGATTGATATACTTATATATATATGCATATAGATGTATGCATGTGTTTTAAATGAAAAATTTAATTTAATTATGAAACAATGTAATCTTTTTGCTTAGTTCCACTAACTCATGACAATTTAAAACGGTTCTTTCATTTTTTGTTTATGTTTCATATTAGTTGTTTTTTATTATTTATTTATATCTTAACAATTAGAATATTAAATTTTTTTACATTAAACATACATAGAAAGTACTTCATTATTTTCTGGTCTATTGCTGTTTAGTAATATCTATCAACAAATTTTATTTTGACGAACGTCTAAATTTACTTTATTTTAATATTTGTTTTTGATTTTATAACCAAAGGAAATGAAATTTGTTACTATTTGAAATATATATTTACGATACCTAATATAAATTTAAAAACATGCATAATATAAATATATTAATAGTCTCAATAAATGTCTCATAAATTGAAGCATAGATTGCCATATTAGGCTGACATGATAAAACAAGTCAAAACCTTTTTTAGTGATAATATTTTGTCTTAATTACTCTATCAGTAATATTAAGCTAATAATTTGGGTATGAAAACTTTTGCTTTGGTATAAAGTATTATAATAATTTATTTTATTTTCAAACTTTTCACCCAAGTCTTTACTAATACGAGTATAAAGGGCTTTGCAATAAAGGCTTAGTATAAAGGCTTTGTATAAAGGGCTTAGCGTCTAATGATGTATAACCACACCTAGATTTCAATTTCCTTAACACAGAGGTAGCTTTGTCAAGCTCATTAGTACAATCATATTATGGTCTTCTGCATTTCTTAATGAGAGAAAAAGAGAATACGTAAGATATCACATAACGTATTACCTACAATAGACTAGATCTAAGGTTCTTTTGTTATAATGTGCTAACTACAAATGAGTGAGAAAGCTATTGATTATTTAGCATTTTCCAAATCGCTTATTCTTAAGAACATTTAGCTAACTACATTGAGATGTACAGATGCGTGTAAATGAAAAGAAGAATTCATATTGCATTTTTATATATTACATTTTTATACATTACATTTTATTATATGTGTTGTTCATTTAAATATCTTTCATTTATAGTTATTAAACCATGAATTATAATAATGATTTCTAAGATAATGTGGTGCGTTTAAATATGTATTATAAAGCAGATATTATTTTTATTTAAATGAAATACTACACATTTATCTAAAAAGTTATATACCCATTATTACCGTTGTTTTAATAGCTAAAAGAAAACATTTAACAAGATTATTATTTTAAAATCAATCAGTTTGAAATAATTTATATTTGATAAGTTTGATAGGTAATACACAACATTCCATAGAGTAATAATGTAGAGTACACTATGCTACATTCTTTCTTCCTTTTTATGTAAGAACATATTGTTTAATAATAAGTTGCATGTAATCCATCTTCTGTGATTGACAGCAAAGAAGCGAATATATATATAGCTAGAAATATTTAAAGTTTTATTCATAATTGTTAAGTTTCTAAGCAAAAGTTACTTCAAAGTGTTTCTAGGACATGGGAAATTTATAATTGAAATGATGCGAATATATACTCTGTCATATCCTGCTACAAATAAATACTTGATTATTTCATTTATAATCTGTTTGGTATTACATAATGTATTATCAAAATTTGTTTATTAGGTATAATCGATATTTAAGTTTCATATTTTTATATTAATAGCTAACAATAGCTTATATGCATGCATTAAAGCTGAGTTTTATTTTTTGATTAGTAAAATCTTCTTTGTTGAATATGGTATGTTATTATTTTTTATAATCAATGTCATATATATTATATTACATTGTATGAAAATTGAATGAATACAAATATATATCTCTGAACAAAAATTACGAGAAAAATAATGAGTGACATAAATAATTATTGTTAATACAATTATTGTTTAATTGTTAGTAAATAATAAATAATTGGCTAATGCTTAAGCCTTTGTTGTTTTTGTTAATAATATTTCTTGCAATAAATTATATACATAGCTGTTATTTTTCATATTTCTTATATTAGTTATAATCATGAAATGTTACAAATATTAATTACGTGAAAAATACATTATTACAAATTTGTAAATTTATTGTATTATTATTAAATACTTTATTAAATTTGTATATACATAAATTATGTTTAAATATATTTTAATGAATTGAATTTATTTTAAATTTGTAACACTATGTATCCATAAACAACGCCCATATATGTATATATTTAACTGTAACATAATTTTACTTATGTGTACATATTTAATCTTTGGTGAGTACATATATATCATACATTTGTAAACGATAAATATACAAGAATCGGTTATTGAATAAAGTTCTTATAGTTTGTCAGTTTATTTTTGGCAATATAAACAAATATATATTATTTTTTTATAATAAAGCTAACATTTTATAAAAAAATATTTTTAAATAATTAAATTTTATTAAATAACATTTTTATGTTGCTTTTTTATTTATAGTATTTGTTTTTTCTTTATCATGCATATTAACTTCTCGTCTTTTGTGTCTAATTACTAGCAATGAGTAGGTTATATTAACCATTTTCGTATAAATTCTTTCAAATTCTAGCTACTTTTTCTATGATTAGCTAATTAAAGGAACACAATAATTTTTTACTATACCCTAATTACTTCATTAAAAATGTAAAGCTTGAAGATTTAGGGCATATTCTTTTAAATCATGTTATAATCATAAATTTTGTCATTGAATCTTTCGTTCTTATTAGATTGTATACTTTGGCACTCATTAATTCTTATGAGAGATAACTTTCTCCGAATAACATATATAGGTATAAATTTATGTTATTTGATATATCAAATGTATATGTATACTCGCATATGTATTGCTTTAATATGTGTCTTTTTCTTTTTCGTATTGTAATTTGACTTAAAATGTTAGGCCTATACATTTATCGATTTGTCAATAAAGAATAACACAGCCCAAAAATGTATTGTAGCATACTATCATATTCTAACGTACTAACATTGTTTTCTCTAAAGTTTACTTTACGTTTTAGTGAAACTTGAACAGTGTTATCTACTTGCAAAATTGTTATTCCTTTAAAATCTATATTATACAATATAGAATAGAAGCTATTAGAAGTTTTACACAGCTCTTAGCTAGAGGCGTCTTTATTTTTCATTGCCAAAATCGCTCAATTTACTCTATAAATATTTTACTATTAACTTAAATATAAATTGCAGCTTCAACAAATAAAGTTTTCTTTATTATAAATGACATGTACGTTTATTTATCTATACATATTTATGCATCTGGGATAACTATGTACATATTTCTTATATTTCTGTTTTCAACCGTACTTTATATATGTACGATGCTACAGTGTTGTTATGTTGCAGTGCAACGCATTTTTCATATTTTAAGAATATAAGTTCATAATTTATTTTCTATCATATGCATGCTCGTATATTTTATAGGTGCGAAAACTAACATAAAATCAATTGTGTATGTATATCAATACTGTTATAAACCTCTGCCTATATAAAAATAATCAAAGCAAAAATAAAGTAACCGTTAAGCTACACTGTATGATTTTAAGATATAATTTTAAAAATATTTGATATGTAGATAGAATTTGAGTTATTATTATATCAAAATATTTGTACTTTAATTTTAAATGAAAGTATTTGATTATTTTTGTAAAAAAACAAATGTTGTTAGATCATATTTCACTAAATAACAACAGATACAAGAAAATGATTGAAATTGCAGTAGAGTTTGTAGTGTTTTATAGGAGAAATATATATTTAAGAAACCCAACAGAAAATAAAAAAAAATATTTTTATTCATTCGAGCAATCATAAATATTATCAATCATATTAATATCAATCATAAATATTAAGTATTATCATAAGTAAAATATATCCGATTATAGTTATCTATAATATTTATTCAATGTATAGTTTGAGGACTCCATGATAGTTCTTTTAAAAATATGCAAAATTAAGAAAATCATGTTAACTTATCATCAAAAACATTTTATGGAGTCTGTGATATAATTTTGTAATGTATTGTTTTACATGTGCACAAATTCATGTAATCCAGTATGCTTATGACTAAATTCAAGCATACGGTTGAATACGGTATTATACAACCTTGTCAAATCACTCCAAGTGTAGACAAGTTTATACACTATTCCATTATTGCTCGTATGTGGAAAATTTTTGGAAACATTAAATGTAAATATTTATAACGAAGGACTCATTATTTAATCGATTATTACGAGATGATCATATAAATATACGTATATATAGAATAAATTATTATGCATATAACACAAAATTGCCGCACATAAGAGTATATTTTATATAATATGTTACTGTGTCCAGAAATATAAAATATTATGCCAGTATACTAGGATATTGTACAAATATGTGATATGTAGGTATATTCAACTAGATGGTTAAATGTATATAGGTACATACAGCAGTGGGCGGCAGAGAACAGCTATATATAGGCTCACTCTGTTTGACAGGATAGCTAATGGAGGATCAGGGTTATCAACTGAGGCTCTACTCAGTTCTTTTCATCCACACGCAAAAGATTGACTTGAAAAGCAATTTCAATAACAAACACTCCTGTAGACTGAGTGTTTATATTTTTGGATCGAATACCATATACGGAGTTAGAAGATTGGTGATGGATAATGACCATATATGTATATATATTTATTGATCATTATACAATTTTTATAGCAATATATAATATACTCCAATATGCCGGAGTAATTTTGCTCTGATATCAAAAAGTTTTGTGATAACTTTTTCTGTCTCAAATTCTGATCATAGTTATCTTTAGGATCCAAATTAAAATGTTATCAAATGAAGTTTAAAGAATCTAAATTTGGATTTTATAAGGCATCACATATTGTCATATTATTAAATGATTCTTCACTCTTTTGCCCTTAGTTCACTTACTTTTATTTATCAATCTTATTTTCTATATAGAAAACTTTAACTATGTAGTTCTAATTCTTCATCCTTAAATTATGCAAGGTAGATGTTTTAATGTTGTACATTTTTACAATATAACATATTGGATGAGTTAGGTTTTAATTCCAATTTAAAAATGTTTCCAAATCAAAACTTAAACAAATTTGCATTGAATTTAAAACAATCCATAAAAAGTATACTTTATAGAATATTACTTATTTTATCGACTTTTAAAAATATGCGTTAGGTGTAAGTTCATAAGTCAGGAAATATATTTTATTGTTGAATCGTTGTCTAATATTAGTTCTTTTAATATTTAACAAGTTATTCCTATTATATTCATGCTATGATTGCTTATACTTTTTTTGTTTTGTTAAGTTGATCAATTCATTTAGTTTGATGTTCTAAGCTTTCTTATAAATTATTAAACGATGAACAATAGATCATATTTAGTTGAAAGTTACGATATATGCATTTTTCTGTAAGATATTATTATGGCTATTGATAAATAAAAATATTTCACAAACAATTTTTAATGAAAAAATTCTTTATAAATTCTTCTGTATTAATTATATTAAATATAACTAAGTATAATGCAGATAATAGAAATAATAATAATAATAAAAAAATATTAAATATATATTTTTAATAGTAAGAGATATATTAATCCCTGCATATACCGGGCTTTTTGCCATCCATATCTGGGGGGGGGGGGGGGGGGCAGTCAGTAAACATCC
>JAYRBW010126802.1:0-16453 GCA_036023295.1 Invenusta paracnida | reverse complement strand
ATGTATGTATGTATGTATGTATGTATGTATGTATGTATGTATGTATGTATGTATGTATGTATGTATGTATGTATACAGCCCCGGCCACTTCCGACGCATATTTTTATAATTAATCGTTATTACATCATTAATAATTGTTTTATTTGTATTTAACATTTATTCTTATTTATGATTAAACACTATAATTTGTCATCTACATATGTAATAACGATTAATCATAAAATATGCATTTTTCATACATGGGTGCTATTGGTACTCGTATATGGGTTGTATATTACTTTTTAAATATACCTACACGAATAAAAAAAATAAGTTTTGTAGTATTTGAGAGTCCAGCATCCAACATCCAATAAACAATAACAATTCTTACTTGAGCGGAAAATTTCTCCAGCGGCTTCCGAAAAGGTGGTGGAAAAGTGTAATGCCCCCTGAAAAAAAAAACTTTAATCTGAACACAATAATATAAACAATAAGTATTCAGTGTCTGAAATTTGACAATCTTATACAATTGTGATGTATTCACGAAGTACTCGCACACTAGTCTATGCTAGTCTTTGGGAGTATTATAAATGTTTACGGTTAGCTAATAATGTTTAGTTTTGTTGTCAATAAAGATGTAATTAAATATACATTTCTAATAAATTCTCATGCCCTAAGAGTCTGTGCATATGAAGAATTTGGATAAATTAAGTTAGAAGTTCAACAATTATTATAGGACATATTTATATAAATTAGTTGCATTCAACCTGTGTAAAGTTTTCATCTTAGTTTTCATTTTAGAAGTATGCGAAATACCTAATTTGAAATGTGTCTACCTTATGGCATAACACTGGTTAATTTAGTATAAAGATATGTTATACTTCACGTGAACTCGAAAATAAATAAGTATAAATTCATAAAAGTATGTAAACATTTTAATTCAAACTTTTCTAAGTTAAATAAACCTGATACATTTACAACAAATATTTACTTATCTGAAATTTATCCAATTATTTGTAATATAATTTCACTGTAATTCCATACGACAATTTAATTAGAGTGAAACAGGTTAAACAAATAAAATATAACTATAATTAAGAAAATACTATCAATAATTATACCTAGAAATAAATGTCCGCATTTCATGTTAAT
The DNA here is from genome assembly GCA_036023295.1 of Invenusta paracnida. Taxonomy (NCBI): domain Eukaryota; kingdom Metazoa; phylum Platyhelminthes; order Proseriata; family Coelogynoporidae; genus Invenusta; species Invenusta paracnida. The sequence continues at coordinate 15,322 of JAYRBW010126802.1, read as the reverse complement.
AAACAAACTTTTAAATTCTTTTTAATTTGGATTTAAAAACAAACTACATTCAAAAATAAATATAAACACAGTGTAATATATAGAAGAGATGGTCCGTGCTTTATATTTTTTATTAATATCGTTAAAGATTGATGTTAAATGGGATCAACTGTATGATCTGTCTTAAAGAAAAATTAAACCCAATGTTGTATATAATCCACGTCACTAGACACTAATAATCCCTTTTTTTTAAGTAAATAAAAACAAAACAGATAAAACTGATGAAAACATGAGATTAAAAGTACATTTGATATACTGTATAGTAAATATAGGATATAAGTATTGTAAAGATAAAGAAAAAAGTATTAAAATATTCATTTTTCATCAAGCAGAATATACAATAATATAACAATGAATAAGCATAATTACACAAGATGAAATATAGTATAGCAAAACCTTAATTACTAACTGATGTATTATAATAAATACAATATACCCTTAGTTAGATAGGAATTTGGTCCTTTTCTCTCTATGTATTTAATTAAATTCTGGTTAATCAGTAATTTATTTTAGTTTTCTTCTGAAATAATTCGTAAATGTGAACAAATACTGATTTTAGAATTCGATTATGAAAACAACATTAACTAGTCTATAATATCGCGTATTAATAACCAGGGAGAATTATTTGCGCTTAATTTATTATTGAGGAAGTGAGACTTTGGCCCTGACAAAATGTATTGTTATAATATCTGTCAAATCTGAGCTCCGACTTAAAGTACATAATGCATATTGTTATATTATAAGTACAAATATATCCAGGTTCTACATATTTTAAATTATAGATTTTTGGAGAACTAATTTAATTTATATTTATTGTTTACAAATTGCATTTTATATATTGCAAATTATAAAATATAAATTGATCTCATAAACATAAAATGTTTATTAACATTTTGGGAAATTTGAACTAAAAATAATGTTATGATGAAAACGAAATATAGCATAAAATACGCATCAAGATATTGACATTAGTTAAATCTGAATGGTATTGTAGTAAATTACAGAGGAAATAAGTTAATATCAAATATTTTAAGACATTTTACTTTTCTACATACATTCATAATAATATTTGTTGTCTTATTCTTACCAAATTCTTAAAAACTCGCAATAAAAAGTAACTCTATATATTATTAAAAACATAGAAAAAGAGATCAGCAACATTTCCAGACTTGCTAAGTGTAAAACTTTCCCTACAAGCTAACAAAGCCAAAGTGAAAACAGAAAGGTTAGATAAGTTGGTGGAGCATTTTTCAAGTTCTCTCACTATAGAAATATTAACCGCATCACTTCCTAGAGCCTTTTACAGGCGGATTAACCAGGTGAATCAATTCAACTTGGCTAAAAATCTTTAAACAAATGGGAATTTTTCGGAAATACCATCCCCTTCATGACCGCCAAAACTAGCGCCAGGCTTTATTTGTCAATCTTTCTTTGTTTTATATATATATCCATTTAAGTGAGTATGGTTCAGGAAGATAACCCGAGTAGTTCTCAAAGTGGCATATACAAAGTAAGAATACACTGGGAGATATATGGACTCAGTCACATAGAGACTTTTGGAATATGCCTATTAATACGATATACGTAAATCGATGATCCCAAAGGGAAGCCTGAGAAGGGCAGAAAGAACATTCAGAACTAAAGTAAAATTCCTCGACCTTCCACGGCTCTCTCCCCTTTATCAAAGACCTTACAGCATTCCCTTCTTTCTGGCGTCCTGGCGTACCAGTAACACCACTTCCTCTTCCAATTCAGGTTTAGGTTCAACCAGTAGAGGGAAAAATAAAATGTATAGAAAGAATTCAGGTACATCGATTAAATGTGCATACTAATTTGTATACTAATAGCTCCCTTAATAACGGAAGATCTCCGTTGCCCACGCATGCAACTTGTTGTACAGGGGAATGTTGGAAGCATTGTATAGGAAATTAATGTAACATGATAAATACCTCTCAAAGAAGCATGTTATGTAGTGACAGACGTAATTACATATTATATGAGAATAAGTAAATACATTCGTATAAGGAAGTATGAAATTAATTTTTCCAATCCTGACAGATATTATATAATACGCTATAACATAATAACGTGTTTTTTTATAGATCATTCGATTATATTACTATTTATTTTCGAAAAGAAATTTTAAGCAAAGCACGAACATATATTTAATTTCGATTGCCAACTGCAATAAATTAAGAATAATGAATAAAAGATAATCCTATATAAAAAAGTAAAATTACAATATATCCATAAATTAAAGAGAGAAATTTTAATTACAATTTAAACAGAAAATACTGTGGCAAATTAAAATAACTAATTTAGCTTATCATACAATATGTATATTATGCTATCTATATAGAATATATATATGTTACAGTAAATACTCGAAATAAATCAGAACTCGAAGTGTATATATTGCAAATTGTGTGTGACATTTTTAAGCTTAATAATTGATTTTTTTTAATAATCTTATTGCAGATGCATTATTGTTCATGTATGTATTTTATCGAAATGATATGTTACTACGCATATTGACAAATATACACAATTTACTCATATACACTTCGGGAATTGACTGGTCCGAACGCGTTCTCATTTTTCGAGTATCGACGCTAACATGCATACGTATATATTATTATTATTTCCATAATATTGCAATATTTATTAAGAACAACAATTAATTAAGCAATTATTTTATATATATGTACAAAAATATGCACTGAAAATTTGAAATTATAATATAAAAAAATATTTTAAAACTAAATAATTATTTTTTAATTTAAAATTCGGTAAAAAAAAAAAATTCCCATTTCTAGTTTCATAAATATATGTCAGTAAAATAAAGAAACCTTTACATTTTAATTTACTTTATACCTATTCATTCATTTAATAATAGGGTAATATTACATTTATGTACATAGATATATTTAATATATGTTATGTATTAATATAGAACATAATTTGTCCCGTTAGTTAACAAACTAGTTATCTACTATTAATATAATTGTATAAATAACATAAAATGTTATTACTGAAAGACTTTATAATAAAAAATGTATTGCTTTTAATAACATAAATACTTATTAGTTTTTTATGAACTAAACATTGCTATATTTATTTAAACAGTCAATTGTAACAATGAAAGAGCATAAAATCGATTAGTAACGTTATGCTTGGGATATAATTGTTTAAACGAATATATAAATCCTCACTTCAGCGTATCTCAGATTTCATGTAATACTCTATAATAATATGTAATTCATGCTAAAATATATATAATTTATAACAAAAGGAGAAATAAAGGAGAAATGACCATATAATTAATTCTTAAGTGTAGCTTCCTTATTCTTATCAATTTCAACAATACATTATATGCTATTTAAAAATATATTACATATAATATCATGCATACATACATTAAAAGTACTTATTTTGTAATACACAAAATTATTTTTAACAGATTGGATTTAACATTGTCGAATCGTTTGTTGTTATTTTATAATTGAATGTGTAATTTAACTAGGAAATACTAGGAATATTTTATAATTACCTTACAACATTATATTAACAATAGAACTATAAATTAATGGTTATAATATACATATCACCTCATCCAGTTTATATTTTAACAATTATTCATTCAGAAGATAACATATATATAAAAAAAACCATTCAAGTAATTTATTCATAGTTAGTGATTCTAAAATAATATGAAATTTTTCAGAAAAACACAACAGTCTTGAAATTATAAAATATTTAGTTTCCGAGTATATAACCTAACATATCGATGTTTTTACACAACATAATTAAATAAGTATTATTATAAGTAACTTTGTGAAAGCCCAGGTATAGGTAAAAGTACAAATTAATCGGTTTTGTGTCATGATTTTTTAAGTACCTATAAATACTACAAATAGCCGTATTAACTGTGCCAAAGGTTTAAGTGCGCATACATTATATATAATTAAGTAAGACAAGAAGATGCATTACCCGGCTAAAATATAGCTAACCAACTTTTTCATAATAATTTAATCAAATCAAACCGCATAATTAATTAAGCATTAAGTACCTATGTAATTACATACATATCATATACATATACATACGTACGTAAAGATGCTAAAATACTGTTCGTAATAAAGTCTACAATACTTTGCTTATTATATATATTTACTACTATGGAATTAGAATTCAAAAGTCACATTTAATACATAAAATTGTTCAAATTTTATTTTTTCTTATACCATAAAAAAAAATAATAATATATATATAAATAAATTGAAATTGACAACCGATAAATGTATTTTTAGGGAATAAATGATTATATTTAACGTACTTATTCATGTATCATTATCATGAAAAGTCAATTTTTTTCTGCATATATTAAAAATATAATCGATAATTATCTGTATGAGCTACGTCGATTGAGATAAGTATACTATTAATTGTAAAAATTGAGACGTAGTTTCCGGACAACAGTGGTAGGTATATGGAGAAATGTGTTCATTATGACACCAACTGAAATAACATATCCATTCGTATATAAAATGATTAATATAATATTTGATATAACCTGAATATATACTATAGTACACATAAATATTATACATTTAATTAAATATCTATTAACTAGGGAAGCTTAAATTACACACCGATTAAATCACGAATATTAAGAGATATATTGTACATATTTACGAAAAGAAAGACTTGCTATGTCATATATATATAATAAATGCTAAACACTATGAACCGTTAATTGTTTAAGGGTTTAAAAGGGCATTTTTGAATAGATTCTGTCTGACGAGAACACTGTTTGCAGTATGAATATCCTCTTATCGAACAATTCAGTAATTATGATAAATTACTGTTATACAGTTAAACAATTCAGAGCTATTCTTTAGTTTAAACTATTTAGTGTCAAAACAAAACTGATAGAATTTCTCATGGAAATATCGATTTCATGACATATATTGAACTGAAAAACATCCTGACATTTTCTGAATAAGAATTGGATCTCGCCTCAGCCGTGGACAAATTGTTGGACTTCGTCAAGCATTTAAAAGTGCCATTTAATATCCTGGCATTATATAATAAATATACAATACGTGTAAAAATAATGACGAAATTAGTTTTCATAACACATGCGAAAAAGATATATGCAGGTTTTACGATCCAATAAAAGACGACTTCTTATTGATTTGCTGATTAGGAAGAACTTGAGCAAATCGAGATAATTATATTCAACGTAATTTTAGTCGATTAAACTAACAGTAATCATAAGATTAAAAATATTATTAATTATACCACGAAATACAGTAATAAATAAAATTGCTCAGAATATCAGTCTGAACTGATAATTTATAAAGACAAAAACATTCAATAAAATTATCATACATTTAAATAATAATTTATCTATATTAAACGCTGCGGTGCGGTGCGTCAAAAAGTGAGTAGGTAGTATTACATCTTACGAGGTAATTCATATCGAACGAAGTGTGTGTAATGCGGCAGCGGCCGTCAAAACTGCACAGGTATGGTTTAATACTAAGAATTCAAGTTTTTGTTATTTCAAGCAAGATACGCCTTCACTTATAATCATTTTGTTTCATAAAATGGATCAATAACATCAAATGAATTAAACATCACTATTATTACTATTAATATTATTATTAGCAACTTAAGATTATTTATATACATATTAAAAAAATTCACCGTGAATTACTTAACAGAAAAGTAATATAAAATGTTCACAATTTTCGTACTGAGGTGAAACAATAACTTTATTCTAATTAATTTAGGTAAATATATCCTGTCGAAATTTAAATTCTTTTCCTCTACATATATAGTATAATATATATCTAACACTATATAGAAACACAAATTTTAACAAAATATAACAGCATCTTACTAAAAGGTAAACGACGTATCGATCCATAATATTTTATCCTAAACATCTATCTATATAAAAGGGAAAAATAGCGTTATATGAAGGCAAAAGTAAAAAACAATTATATGAAAGTTATAGTCGCATTAGATATTTTAATAGTACCTATAACTACGAATAAAATAGAAAAAGGAATAGGATAAATGAAAAACAATTAGCTTAATGTATTATTACTCATATTCTAATTTATATCAGACTATTATGTACAATGTTATAACTACATAATATTATATTTATCATGTAGAAAATGCTAAATAGGACATACTATTATAACATGGTGTCCGCGGAAATTTACGAAATATTACCACTATGGATCTATTTTCCAGTAAAGCAATTGAATCAGTGCTAATCACGCCTTACAAGAGCAGCTAGCTTATAATTGGTACGTATAACATTTTCGAGGTATCAAAAACTGATGTATCTAATGACCCTAACCTCAGAGTATAAAAATATCTATTATTTTTTCTGTGATGTACATTTGAATACACATGTGTACTATTGAGTATACTAATATACCCCATACTTATATTACGTGCTATACTAAATAACAAACGTGTAGGGTAAGCTTTTAAATGAAAATAGACAAATTCGTAGAGAAAGAATTTTTTGACTATAATATATTTGTAAGTATAAATACATACATATTTTTATGTACGAAGTACTAAATATTAGAATAATTTTAATTATATATTTATATATTTTAATTATATGAGTTGTAGGAAATGTTTTAATTATTTACTATATATAAAAGATAAGCATTAAGTTATATATACATTAACAGATATTTATTTTATGACAAACCCTCTTCACTATAATGATGTTTATTTAAAAATAATGTCTCATTAAAGTAGTGAATGTCTCACAAAGTAGTGAATGGTGCAAGAGTTTGGAATCTTGTGAAATTGATTGGAGAGGATGGATCAATCATATAAGGCGCAAGTGCATTTATGCAAGAACAAAAGAGTCACCCACATGCTCCTTGAGAAGACATGAATTTTTACGAAACTATTAACGGTATCATTTTTACTAGCTGCTTGGACATACTTCAAAATTTCAGACAATGTTGTCAACACACGCTTTACAATGTACTGCTTTTCAAAAAATTATGGCCATAAAACGATAACGTTGCTCTTAGATTATTAAAATATAGATTTGCTCGATTTGCTTGGCGAGCACAAGATGTAATGATTAAAATAGAAGATACAGACTTCGCAAGAATTATTGTAAGTTCCAGTTCTTGACTTTGCTCCAAATTTGACAGAATTGTTCAGTATATAATAGAAACGACCAATTGACATTTAGACCATCCATAGTAAATTGAATAAACTTCCTCATATTTAATTCCAGAACCATCATCTTAGCACTTTCTAACACATTAATTATCGGCATTGATATAATCACAAAACATATAGAAAAACAGGTAACAGCACATTCACACTTTTCTTCACAAAAAAATTAAAGAGATATCTATTTGCTGCTGGTTAAGAATCTGATTCAAATTCTTATTAAAGGCAATAAATAATATCCGAATTTAATGGAGAATCAAGTTCTTAGTGGAATATTTCATACAATACAAAAATAAGATTTTGTGAGACTAAAGATAATAATAAAGATAATTTATTGGTAATACTATCTGGAAACATGCGTTGAAAAAGAATAGATAAATTTGAGCAAGATCGAAATACATTTAAAGGCGATGCTGCTAACTTGAGACCGCAAAAAATCGATATTTACAAGAATATTATCTGATACAGATCTTAAAATAGGTCCTGAACGATCTACAGAACGTGATTAAGTAATAGTATTAAAACCAGATGTTGTATCAAAAGTTAAAACCAACGATTTAGAATATGACTTCGTAGAAAAAGATGTAAAGAAAGAGATAAGTCTCAGTAATATTTTAAAAAGTCATTACACATAGTAAAAGGCATGTTTCTGTTGCATCTGAGTAGACTACTTCCGAGACTTATCTCTTTCTTACAAGCATAACTTGCTTGTAAAATGCAAGACTAAATCCCGAAATTTTTTAATTGTTTTCTTTAGCTATCAAAGTTCCATGAGATGACTAACATTAGAAAAAAATGGCATTCCAGGTGGCATTTTTCTTAAATGTCAAAATTCCAGACATTTCGGAAATTCATTGATGCGCATGCACCTTGGATATATATTTCAGAAAAATAAACACCATTCAATTTATATATTTGGACTGGCATTTTACTACATCTGAGATTCATATTGTAGACTGTAGTTCGTGTAAGTAAAACCTTAAATTTGATTTAAAGATATATTTCTTTAAAATTTGTATACGCCAAAAATAAGGTATTTTGAATATCTTGGTAAGGATAATAAACTTTCAGCTCACCTTCTTAATTCGTTGATGAGTGGAATGCTTCAAAGATTCGGGTGAGAACATGATGCTACTCCTCGGTTCCTCCTTGGGCAACTTGGAGGGGTCCAGTATCTCACAGCTACCATCCCCGCTCCCATTGTTATTGTCCCCGGTTGTCGACGAGGAAGCGGACATGGAGAGCGATCGGAGACGGGTGATGATGCCGACCGGTCCGGACCTTGGCGACTTATTGTTGCTATGGTGACTGTGGTGAGTCTTCCTGGAGCCAGAATTAGGTGCTGAGAAAGGAGGTGGCATTGAAGAGGCTAGTGGCGGCGTAGAGGCTGCCTGAGGGGTGGTATTTCCGCCATTCTTGGAGGAGGCAACCTCGGATGTACTAGAAGAGGATGGAGAGGAGGAGTGCGTGGAGTTGGCTCCATGTGAGGGCATCATCTCCGACGGTATGGATTCTGTTTTCGGGGTCGTTGCTATGTTGTTGTACTGAAAGTAGTTTCCACCTCCAGCTGCGGATGAAGTGGATAGTTCTTGGCCCTGTTGGGAGAGGTTAATTGGCATCAAATTAGAACTGAGAAAATGCAATTACTAGGCTAGCTTACAGAGTAATAAAAAATATACAGATATTCCATATATTATCCGTTTCATATGATTTGCATTTTAAATAGTCATCAACAGAATTTGTTACAATTCAATAAATGTTATATAAATGTGTTGACTTGAAATAATCTTAAATTAAAATATCCACATTTAAACAAATTTAACTTACGAACCTCATTTCAGGGAAGTCCACTTTATTTCATATTTACCTAAAATAAGTTAAGTTGGTAGATGGATACATAATTGTATAAACATTACAATACACAGGCTTTTGGATAGCAAAATGAACAATTATTATTCAATAGCTAAAATTAATATCATACAAATATTACCATTATGTAGCAATTATTGTAATACTATTACAAATCCAAATAAAAATGATTATGTACCTAACATATATACAAAATTATATATTATAAATATTGCGTCAATCACTAACAATATTTAAATTATTTTGACTACATTAAAACTTACTAATTAATAAGCATATTATTTTAAAACATAATTTCATTTAAGTTTCAATTTTTTTCGATTGTTTTTTTTTTCAATGTAATGTAATTTACTATAAAAATAGTAATATAACATTTTTAGTATATATAAGTAAATAATAATTTGGGAGGGTGCATTTTTATGTTAACTGCTTCAATAAATAAGACTAAAGTAAATGACATACATATAATATATAAAGTAAACCTAAGTTCAACTTCAACGTGCATTTGTGTGCCTGGCATATATTGTATTTAATAATAAGAAAGTTCACCTATTTTAAGAATGAACTGTGCAAACAAAAACCTGGCAATGTTAAAACGAAGTTATGACTCATCATATTATAATCTAATTGAAAAAGATTTAAAAAACAATGTAAATTAATAAAATATTATCATTATCTAAAATTATTATATATTTATATACTTCTATATATATTTTATAAATATTAAAAATAAAATAAAATAAATAATAAAACAAACAAACAAATAAACAAAATAAATAAAAATGATTCATAGGAACTTTAAAAAGTAAACAAAATTGTACTTAATATTCTCTAAAAATGTCAACAAGTGTTATTATTCTTTTATTAATAATAAATTTGTAAATAAACCTGAGGGATGGACTCAAGGAAGACAGAAGGCGATAGCGGACTGCATGGAGTGAGCGGCAATGGATCCCAGGGCTGCAAAGGCACTGCTCCACCTTTCCCAGTGGAAATGGTGAGAGGTGCAACATTTCCAGTGCCCTTATCACCCCCACTTCGGTGGTGCTGCCGCTGGGACAGGAATAGAGTATTTGGCGGTGGAGGCGGTGGTCCACGACTATTTCCACCACTAATGGTTGCCACCGAAGAAGACTCAGACTCAGAACTAGAGCGAGGTCGAGAGAAGCTGTCCATGAGGAAATGCTTGAACCGAGACTGCATGGAGGAGGCACCGCTCTTAGGTCCACCGGGTGAGACGGGGATCTTCACTGAACAACCAGAAGATGAGGACCCAGAGGACTTGCGCGACTTGTTGCCAGTGTTGGGTACAGCTGAGCTAGCGCTGCTCCCACAGCCACTGTCCCCTGAAGAAGAGGTGTTGATAGAGATGTCCTCCTCCGAGTGGGGTCGATGTTGCTGGTCCAATAGGAGGACCAGCGAGGTGGGGGGAGGAGGGCCACCAGAAGAAGAGGTGATGGAGTTATGTCGCACTGCTGTGGAGGTGCTGGGTTGGGTACTTCCGGAGAAGGAGCGTTTTCGGGCTTGCTGGTGGTGGCTAGCCCCAGCGGAGGTGGGGCTGTGGTTTGTTGGCATGTGAGGTGTGAAAGGGCAGATTCTCTGAAAGATACCTGGGTTGGTGAACCAGAAATGTGGTTATGTATATATAGAAGCATAGAAGCACTGGATCAATCAAATTAATGTAAAAATAGAATTCTATATGTTAATGTCTTTTTATATATTAATTATAGCAATATCTATAAAAAAATATGATATGAAATGAATTCAAATAAATAATTTAAATTTAAAATTACAACTTATTATGTGCACTCAATCTATTATACCTAACCAATATTCCGTAAATTTCGTTCAAAAAATTCAACGTAGAAAAATACATTAGCGTACCTAGTTACAATTTTTTGCAGATTTTAAAGCTTCACTCTATGGTATCTTACATTTTAGTATTAATTAAAAACATATTCCTACGTCAATAAATAAAATTTTCATTTTAATTAGAAAATTCGACACGAATTAAGGAAACATAAAAGGGATTCATTTTATATCTTCAACTATATTTTTCTAAGCAGGTATGTCTAGCCATGTATAATATACTTAGTTTAGTGTCAGGAATAGATAAAACTAATTAATAAGCTGTCTTGGCATGATTGACATCGTCTAGGGGTATAAAAGTACACGTGAACAAAGAGTTGGAATGAGAGAAAAATCTGGAAGAAAATTCATGACTGTATCATTACTGAGACATTTACCTTATGGTTTTACTACTAATGTACTATAATATTAGCATTAAACTTTAATAAAATAAATGTATCTTATTCCTTTTAAAGAATCATTTCATCAACAACTGCATGTTTTGTATATTTTTATAGATTAGATTTTGTTTACCACACAAATAATTATATTCATTTCTGTATTCCTTACACTTTGTACGATTATACACACATTAAGTGCATAGTTTTTCTTTAAGTGTACGGGTATAAAGTTTTATAAATATTGGTAACTGAATGTTTAAACGAATATATACTAAAATCAGATATTCTCTATGATGCAAAAAATCTAGAAACTTTCAAAAACAAGTTATCACTAGATATAACAACTTAAGTTTGTTCTATCTAAATAATAAGTATACAAATTATGTTCATATGCTTTTGTGTTATGCAAAATAAGTTAATTTATTTAATTGAAAAAAAATATGAGTATAAATGGTAAATTCCCATTTAAAGCATTAGATAGGACTCGGTATTCAGTTTAGGCAACTTTAGTTTTGACACAAGAAAGTATAATTAATGAAAAAATAAAGACAGCTTTTAGAAGTTTGTTTTTACAGGAGTGCACAATAGATATAAAATAATTTTAGATCTATAACGATAATTTAAAAAAAATGTGGATGTTATAACACTGAACATTCTTGAATGGAAGGAGAAATTCGGAACCAAATGTGAAGCTGCTCTAAAGCTTTTGAACGTCCTGTAGAAATGAGATCAATTTATTGCAATGCAGAATTGTATCAATTAGCAACCAGAGTTGAATTTATTGTTCGGTTGGAACTTTTGCAATATGCTTCAGGATTAATGTATAAACTATTTTTTTAGTGTCAATCAAAGTTTACATATGAAAAAATTTACTAAAAAGTGTATAACTTATTTGACAAATTGCGAACTTTTCGAGGACTGTTTTTAAGTTTCCTGACTAGGTACTATTAACTTCACCTGCATAGTTGTCAAAACTTGTGAATGTCTGTTAATTTGTAGATTATTGCTAAAATATAAGTAAAAATAAATTTGAAAATCATGATATTATCTATCAAAGAGCATATAATGTATAAATATAATGTATACTAATTATTTGTTTATATAAAAAATAACAGCTGGCATTTAATAGAAAATTAAATCAATGGAGTGGGTATGAGTATCATAAAATAATAAATTAAATAAATCAAGAGAGTCGAATTTTAAGAGAAAAACAAGCAAGATTGACATGCCTTATTCTAATAATAGAACTAATAATATTAAGACTCAGAAGAAGTGTTTCGTGAAACATTGAATCTACACAACATTTCAAAGAATGGGAAATAGGTGGCGACAATTGCTTAAAACAATTAATGAAGAGATATAAAACCGCCCGCTACAGAAAATCTACTATGACAAAAGGAACACTAAGTAGATTTTACGATGTCTAATACTATATATACAAAGTCACTTGATAAGTAAACCAACATTATGCAAGTTATTTATATATATTATATATAAGTATGCTAGTATCTACAAAATTTACTTTTTCAAATAATACTTGTTGTTTTAGTATGCCCATTGACTTTATTTGCACTGTGTGAGACTATTATGCTTAGTTTGTAAAGTTGTAAACGAAGTAAATTAAACATTGGCATACGCTTTGAAGTTTTCTCGTGATAAACTTTTTAAAAGTGTATAGTTGAGACATATATCCAAGGTCACGAGTATGTAAGCCTAGAACTGAAAAATCGGTCCAGGCCTCTAGATTAGTAAACTACATAACCGCCGTTTATGTACTTCAGCTTTATCGTGTTTACACATGGAAACATCAATTTCACTGAAAGCGTGTGACTCACTGAAGAGGGGCTGATTTATAACCACTATGTAAGCCGCATAGACAGGAATCCGCTGTGGTACTCTATGAAAGCACCAACCGGCATTAATAATCTTTTGAAACCACGTGCTGATCGGGACATGCAAGAGTATAGAATACGGACACACCCACATTCAATTCAGCTTATTCAATAAAATAACGGGATATGTTGGTGTACATATATATTTATGTGAGTCACGTGGAAGTAGAGTTGTAAAACGTGGAAATTCAGCTGTTCTTGTAATTATGTAGAAATTAAAATGTTATACAAATAATTTGGAAATGATCTGTAATTTTGTGTTGAGCAATAACATGTATATTTCTAACAAGTGTGCATAATTGTAAAATAAAATTGACCTAAAAACGTCATGATTGAACTATTAAATAACTATTCTCAAATACAATATTTCGGGCAAGTTATTTTTAGATATAATATAAAATGCCTATTTACAAAAGTAATTTCCCAAATAAAAAATATGCTCGTAATTAAACGAGCTTACACTTAAGTCGTATATAGTAGGTTTTCATTACTTAGAACAAAAATACATCTACATAAAAAACGCTAAATTAAAAAATAACTGAATTATTTCCATGCAATCAGTTAATAATTATTTAAACTAGAATTAATAAATTCTAATAATTCTTATTAACTACAACTATTAACTATACTTATCGCATGCTTCAAACTTGAATTATATTGATTAATGTTTGAAAATTCATAAATTGGAAGGCATTAACATAACTTTTAAGGAATTAAGGTTATTCAGTTTAACACTTTTTTATAACATAGTATATAAATATAAGATTGCACTGTCTGAATGTTGGAAGAAGGAACGTTAACGTTTTTATCGATTTTTAAAAATAGCTTTAATAACAAAAATAATCAGCCTTTATCTATATTTCAGATATAATTCTTCATCTGAAACTTGTCTTTTAAATAAAATAATCAATAACTAATAATACTAAATATTACGGTTTCTCATGAAGTCAAGAAAATAACGGTAAAAGTTAGCTTATTCAAGGCATAGTATTAAATATAGTATAATTATATGTAAATCAGTAAATAATTGAGACAAGGCAGATAGCTTTATTGTAAACTATAAATTTTAATAATTGATAGCTATCTAATTATACTAGTTTATTAAATATATAATATTGTATTAAATTTACGTCTGATAAGTCAATTAAAAATTTATAATTCATACTAGCACAATGAATTCTGTAAATATACCGCTAGTTAATATATCCGAACTATTTATAAAATGAGCTAGCTAAATAGTTTAAACTAATACATATTATAATTAAAAGCAAGAGTTGAAGAACACGAGTAACATATAATTTTATACTGTAATATATGTATCATACTAATTTTAAGTAATAATAATAATTAATTTAATATAAACCTAACAAAAATAGTACTAATAATACTAGTGAGCTAATAATAATTCAATACAACAACAATAAATTTAGAAATTCAATGAAATAAATTATTACTAATATATAAAAGAAACAATAATTATGTATCATAGTATTAGTTAAAATGACAAAATTATTGAAAAACACTTACCTTTAAAAACCCCAGACTACGTATGAATTAAGTCGAAAAACGTGTAATCAATGTGCTAAACAACACTAACAGCAATGAACATTTCAATTTCCCTCAAAATGATGCTACTTTTTCATTGGATAATATATAAAAAATATTGGCGTATAGATTTCAAGGTCATTGGGTCATGTGGTAATATGTTGAGTGAAATCTGCAACGTCGCCGTTATAGTAAAATCAATAGTAAAGCGGATTTCCATCATCTATTAATAGAATTTTAACAAGAAATTATAATTTAAATTATTATATTACTGTAACAGTAGTCTAGAAATTTTCATAATATATACAAGTAGAATTTTATATATATATATAGTATACTTTATAGAATTAGTCTCATGCAAGTGACATTTTTAGATGATGAGGTTGTTGTTGTTGTTGTTGAGTCTGTCATTAACGTTTAGAAAAGCCATTCCTTTCTGTGTTTTCTGATGAGTTTGAGCATTTTCTTTTCTTGAGTTAAGTCTTCTATATTGAAAAT
>JAYRBW010126801.1:0-38588 GCA_036023295.1 Invenusta paracnida | reverse complement strand
AAATGAATGAAAACGAACTCGCGCATTTCCTTTTATACTCTTACAGTCGTGTCATTGGCTGAGCGCTGTCTCAAGTCTGATTGGCCGCGAGGAGGGGGGGGGGGTTACGTGGGCGGGGTGCGGGGGGTGGCCTAGAGGTCACCCTACCCTACTACTGAAGTTATGAAGTTATTGAAGTTGCATGAAGTTATTTAGGCCTTACTATCATATCTATTAATCATTATCAATGTCAAAAATGAGAAATTATTTTCAAGCATAAAAAAAGATTCTGCAACGAACGATTTATACAATCTTTATAACTGAAAGGTTGTTGGAATGACATAACTAAAGTCAAAAACTTTATACACAACAAATAATTTAATTCCTCAATTAATGGCTAATAGACATGGCTAAGAATTTATATCAATAGGAACACACATTATTACATATAATTATTTTCGTCTTTCACATTCCATAGTCTTCAATGAAGAATGTTGAATTCAGAAAAAAATTTACTCCTTTAGATAAAAAGTAGTTTCATAGAATGTATAAGAATCATCAAATGACGAAGTAACTGCAGGAATATAAGAAATCATTCCTGTAATTATGATAGATATGGGAACAATGTTCCATCAAATAATTTATATCTTACTGTCTTAAATGCTCACATTATTTTTACCCTTTAAAAGTTCCTTTCTCATTGCACCAAAATTAATAACCATGTACTTAGTAATGCTTAATTTCATTATAATCATAGAAATTAGCTCCTAACAATCTTATCATGGAAAAAAGATTCAGGAAATTTTTTCGATGTGCTGACTTATTCTAAAATGAACATCAACTTTACAATTGAAATGTGTAATATTTGAAACTTGTATACTACTAAAATGTAGGGATATAACAAAGATTTGTAGCAGATAAGTTATCAAATTTAGTAGCAAAAAAGTTAACATTAAACTACTTTACATATCAACAATTATAATATTTATGCACTATAGATAACTGTTGGATAGTTTAATTATATTTATTATGACAAGGTAGGAGTAGTCATAAATATTACACAATGGATGTTCGATTCTAAAATCTGACGTATACTTATGACAGTTTTGAGATACGCAATTTCCGAGAATCGTCATATAAGATAATATAATATGTTGTGCTGATTAACAGAACTGTATTATCTCACCCCGACTTACGCTTATGATAATTTCGAGTAACGACCTCCAGTGTATTATTACTTTGTGGTTATGACGTCTAACTGGTTTCGGAAAGTGATGCCTACAATTCAACTCGATAGATAATTTGGGGATTTATGGATTTGACCTTACAACCTCAAAAGGGCACCCTGTCTATTGGCGGTGTGTTAAGAAGCTTGACTCAGTATATTGAATTACCCTACTTTTCTTTTTATATGTAGCTTTGCTGCAGAGAGTATCGATTTTTTCAGCTCTATGTCAACTTTACGCTTCCGGAGTACTTTATCTAACATGATGTAACTTTTAACACTATTTTAAACGAAAACCGGCCTCCGGTAAAAAAATAACGGGCAATAGTCAAAACGATAACAATTATTATATATTATTTATAATAATTAATTATTGATACAGATAAATGTATGAAACTAATTTCTTGAATAATAGTTTTCTGCGGCTCCACCCTTTTATATGAGAATATTTTATGTTTTAAGTATTAATATATACAATGAGATCTTTTAAACAGTAAAATTGTCGCCAGTAAAATACATTTTTTATTATAGCTTATTTATTTTTAGTTGACTAGAAGTGAACTTTTCCATCTATGTAACAGGTATGAAATAGTGGTTACTTCTTTCTACTATGTTTGTCGTACAAAATATAAGAATAAGCAGTAATTTTACTTTATAATGTGTTTCGTTTTTATACATACGGTAAAGACCGTTCAAAATGACTATAGTCATTGCACTAAAGGCAGCTTAATTAATTAGGAGCTGAAATATACTGAAATGTAGATGGGAATATTGTTTAGAAAATAGGATTTTGTTTTTAATTTATACAAAGAGTGAATACTGTATATCATGATGTTCTATTCGTGATATTCCAACTTTGAAGATAGTAAACTTGTGTATTTGTTCCATATTATCCAAGTACATAATTTCAAAAGTGATTTACTAATAGGTGAATTAATAACGAGAAACAATTATCCTTTTAAGGGCTCCTATTTGTAGACATTATAAATCAGTTACTTCAAATTTCTTTTTTAATTTACTGTATTCTCACATTCAACCTGGAAAACGAGACCCTTTCATTGTATGTAAGATCTCATATCTTACATATCTTACATTTTTATCAAGCTTAATATAGTTTAACATAAAAGTCATTATTTTGATAAAATGAAAAAGTACTATTTTTTAGACTGGCGCATACGTGCGGTATCTCAGCTAATTATTACGTTAAAAACGTAATGACATCTTTTTTATATTTTATGTTCATTTATTAATGTTTAAAATCAGAACAATGATTTAATATAGAAGTGTGAGAAGCATTGTCCGGAAGAGCAAATTGTTCATAATAAGTGTGACATGTTATTAGTATGGATTAAATAGATTAGAACAGAAATTAAAAGAATTCCTCTTGTCGATTATAATGTATACTTTTCTAAAAAGGCCTTATTACGCCATATCAAATAAACAGTTCTATATAGGCTAGAAGTTATTGTTACAGATATTAAACAAGGGATACAGGATTACATATTTAATATAATTTATACACATTGTTAGAACTTGTAGAACATTTTCAATGGAATTTTCAATGTACAAAATATGTTCAATTTTATTTTTTAGTGTACAAAGAATTTTAAATGGGATTTTTAATTTACATGGCATTTTTAAATGGAATTTTCAATGTACAAAGAATGTTCAATGGGATTTTTAATTTACATAGCATTTTTAAATGCGATTTTCAATGTACAAAGAATTTTCAGTGGGATTGAATGCGAAATCTGGATCGCATATTTCTTCGCAGTGACCAACCAACCAATCAATAATTCTTGTTTTGTATCCAGCATGCTGAATAATAGATAGCCCACATGGCTAAATGATTTCTGTCATTAAACACACTCATGCTTTGAATTCATGCATTTGACTATTGTTTTCATGCACTTTAAAACCATGTTATCTGACATAATCCTCTAAAATTATAAAAATATCAATGTAGTACAAAATCAGTTGTAAATGTGTAATAATGCCTCCTACAAATGTACTACCTATATTAGTTTTAAAAATCAACTTTGACGTGTTATTTGACGAAAATTCAATATTGTTACTTTTAAAATATTGGTTAACTCTGAGATGTATTTCCAACAGTTGTTCTATTAATAGTATATAGTTAATAGTATATTGATGTAATAAAATCTAAACCTAAGACATCTTCTCTTTTCAGTTTTTCCAGCATTGTTGACTTTGGTCTGGGCGATGGTTAATGTCTTCTCATCGGTGATACCGGAGTAAGTAAATCGTTTTTAGGAAATTATTATAAATCTATTTCAATATTTATATATATTATATATATGTATATGGTGCAATATCTTTAAAACCAAAAAATTCAATAATATAAATTCGTTTCCTTTATCACTATGACTTGAATCTTCTATTTATTAGATATCATGAGTCAAAATTTGGAGATAATAACTTAATATGTAACAAATTGAATAAAGCATGATCACAGTTAACTAATATCAGTTTTGTGTGCAATAAATTGGAAAGAATTTTGCATTATAACAAATATAGACATGAAAATTAGAACATCTGTAAGAAGAACGAGTTAGAAAAGTTAATTATAGAGTTCTAGAGTTCCTAGAAATTCTTGAATCTTAAATTATTTACTCAAGAAGAAAGATGACACTACGATAATGAATCCTTCAATATTTTGTATTACTTCAGTTTGAATTTTTTACTCACAAATTTACCAGGCACAACATGTGTTAAAATAACAAACTTTCCCATTTAGGTAACACAAATTTTCTTTCCAAAACGTAGAAAAATTATTTTAATTTTGTATGTCCCATAAATTCAGTACTTCAACATTTATAATTGATATAGATGTTTTCTTGAATATATAATGTTTTTTGTTTGTGTATTACACTAATATGTACGATAAACCTTACCATGCCAAGTGAATGATTAGAAAACAATGACGTCAGAGTTAGCATTGCAAAGAGAGATAATATGCATGAATTATAATCATCACCCCTCTTAGAGGAAAATTCCCATTTTCAGATGTCAACCTCGTTTTTGCCTGCCTGCCCTGTCGATCAAAATTGAGAGCCATTTGTGTACAAAAGAGAACTTGAGGTCTCTTCGGGGTTATGGTTAAATATTTAGTGATCTCCAACCTATTTTGATATTTTTGACGCGTTAGGAACTATTGTTAGAATAACTTTTTAATTCAAAAGGTACGCACGCTGGTTTCAACTTATTTATATTAAGATGTCAATCATTCGATTGCACCTATTTCAACTTGGTATTATGCAAAGTATCAATACGACTATTGTTTGGTGTCACAAGGAAGCGCGTTAATGAGGCTATATTTTAATTAAAATTCAGGCAGTTAGATAATCGCTATTTTACTTTTCTATAAATTAAAAGTGTGAACGTATTAAAATAACGTATTAATATCGACCGAAAAAAAGAATAAATTGTTGGCAGATGTATAGATACAAATAATTAATTAATTGACAAATTAATTATATTTTTAATTGTAACTTTCAAAAGTGTAAGTTGTAAATATACATGTAAATACTTACAAAAAGTAAAAATAATAAAATATAATACATATAATTTACACAAATAATTTTTCCATAAATCTTTTTTTACTCAAAATTGTAAAACGTTAATCGCCGTATTAATGTAAGATAATTAATCCATCATTTATCTAAAAAAAGTAACTAAAATTCGAAACAAACCGATAATGTAAGCTGATTGTATTTATCATTTTTTTCAACACATACTTATAATTTACTAATGTTCATCAATAGTCCAAAATGTTATACAAAATAATGCCTCTTCCAATTCTGCGCCTTTAGTTTCAAAGTTCAATACTTCAAAAATTAAAACAGGAGAAATCTTGGTTGAAAGGTGTTTTACATACATTAAACAAACATACATACATACATACATGGGGAAACATCTATAAAGTGTATAAATAGATTCCTTTAATTATCCAAATAACTCTCCTCAAAAGAAAATTGTGAATTGGAAGAAAAGTTCAAACGAGTAAAAACTGTTATCTGTAATTTTCGTTAATATATTCATAGATTTTATTGAACGCCTATGTAAGAAGATAAAATTAACTTGCGCAACTAAATGGCTCTGAGAACTCTGGACTAATTATTTCTTATATAGTCGTTGAACGTGCCTGAATTTATACTTTATATGCATGTGCGCTTAACTTTACATTATGATGTAATATATTATTTCCTAAAGTAATCCTTCGAGGTATATAACTCATTCTGGTTGTATAGCTGGGACTCATGCAAACATATATGCTAAACAAAAACGTATCGTCTTTCATGTCAATGTTCATACCATGGCCTCGCGTTATAAAATGATCAATAAATGAGTATCTTCTAACATATTTATCTACAACATTTTGGTGCTTCACGGAAGATCAATAAAAACAGCATTGATTTATTATAACGACAGGTGCTAAGGCAGGCAAATTTCATTAAAATTTCTTCAAAATATTTGACAATATAGGCATTCATATTTGTAAGTAATGATTAATTATATATATAGTGAACAAAAAAGTGAGGATGATAGAAGCAAGACCAGTGCGGTTATTGTCCTAAGGGTAACGATGGAAACTCCTGGTACTCATAAAGATGTTTATTGAGTTAAAACTAAACTATAAACAGACTTGAGATGCTGTAACCTATATTCCTTCCATACTCGTATCTTGTAAAGTCGGTATTTTACAAAGTTTGTTTTGTTGCAGCTTTTCTAATTAGATATGTATCTGAATCTAGCCCCTAAAATTTTCAGTGCCGTTGAGGTATTATAATATATGTCAAGGAAATCTTTTATAATAAAGGATTTTTTACATTTTCAGGCTAATGACAAAATGTACATAATACATTTATCGGGATTAATCTTCAGATTATTATTAATTTCATTATGATATTTGTATTCAACACAATGTAAATCTTTACCAAAATTAGAAGTTTCCATAAATATAATTATGGTAAATTTGAAAATTCAATTAATAAAGTGAATTATAAATAATTTCAATTACATCAATTATAATACAAAAACGCAGAATAATTTTAGTGATATACTGATTTATGAAGTATAAAGATCAAAGAATAGTTAAACATTGTGTTAGCAATAATAAATCAGTAAGTTATTTTAAGTTACACAGATAAACGTACCAAATTGAGGTTTTGTCATTTTAAAAATAATCTTTTTCAAATTGGTCAAAATCAATATATACATGCAGAGACGTAGGAAGATAGGGGGGGGGCAGGGGGCTAATGGCCCCCTAATGTTGCGCACTGGGAGGGCCAAATAGCAGATTGGCCCCCCAAAAAATTATCCGGCAAAATTCAATACATTTTTATGTATAAAATTAAAACTATATAATACAATTCCCCCCTAAATCCCCATGCCACGCCTCATTACTTGGCCCCCCCCCCTGCCTTTAAAATCTTCCTACTTGCCTGACATGTATGTTTTAAGCAAGGTATGACATACTAGCAACAATAATGACAATAATAGAGTAACGCAGGCTTTATATTATAAATAAAAAATAGTATATAAATAAATAAATAATAGCAAATAAAGGACACGATATAAATGTTAATAATATTAAAACAAGGCATAATGTATTAAATATGATATATCTTGATGATGTCCGTATCTAGGACAAAACTAGTCGTAAATTAATTGTATTATTAAAAGTTTTCCAATTAATAAAAAAATCGACATTGTATTTTTAAAAGCAACTTTTAATGACATTTTTGGGCAAAATAGATATGTATTAATTATATTATTTAACATTAAAACCAAACAAAATGAATTAAAATAATATTTTAAATATGTATGAATATTGAAATTCTTTACATCAAGATGTAGTTTCTTGTTAAAATAGATTTTAAATGTAAAAAGTGGCAAATAACAATAAATTCACCAACTTAATATTATAAAATAAATTACAAAAATTATGTTAATTATTTCATAAATTGTCGAATTATAAAAGTATTAATTTGTATAATGAATAATATTTTTAATCAGCACATTAATACGGTAAATAATTACCCCGTTACCCCATTACCCCTATGACCGAAATAAATTTATTTTTTTATTTTTTAATGTCTTTATTACCATATTAATAGCATATAATAATACAAATAAAATTTAATATGCGTAAATTTAAAATTTAGGCATGTCCAATATTGGATCATTGGGCCAATTCAGTATTATTACATTCCATAATACAGATCAGTGTTCTGAAAACACAACAGCATAATAATAATTAATCAATTGTTACGCAATGAAAGTTACAACTGCCTACATAAAATAAGGCGACAATGTCTGTCAGCACGGATATATATATATATCATAGTTAGGGGATTGCTAATCATGCAGTATGAAAGGTTTTGAAGCATTCAATGTGTAGAGGCACATCGTAAGTTTTACATCCGCAGGTGGTATTCTTTTTGCAATGCCTGAAGCGCCTTTGGGACTGCTTTGTAAGAGACCAATGTTGTCCAATACGACGAATTTCGGGTAGCAAGACCTTGTGCAGATACATTTTCTCGTGGAAATTGCCGGAGAAGAATCGTTGCCCCGTCTCTGAGAAACAGCACAAAGGTTAGCTTCCCCCTACTTCTTGATAAATTCGCCAGGCATTGAAAAGTGACACTTCAATAAAATGATTGATAATTCTCCAGTACATTTTTTGCTGGTGAGCTTTATTCAATACTGGCCGATCCTTTTGTCGAGGAGGTCTACTCCACCCATGTAGGCATTGTAATCGTCTGCCACCTTTGGTCTTTGGATATCGATCTTTTCTCCCCTTCCTTTCATGGGACATTTGCATGATCCGACCGGATGAGCTCCGACGTAGTTGTTCGCGAAATAAACAACCTTGTTATCCCTCCATTTTACGAAAGAAACAGTCGAATCGCTCATTTCCGAAATGGTCCCACAGTTTTGCTTTTGAAGTGCTGGTGCTACTTCAATCAGGGAATTAGTCAAACGAAAGCGGTTTTCACGAGCCATTCCCGTTGCTTGAAGTGCTGGTGTTGCTTCTACCGTTCCCGTGTCTTGAATATCACGTCATTGTAATTCAACAAGGAGATCATCGTAACTATTAAAAAGGTTGTCAGAGTATAGATGGGGATATTTAGGAAAATTGAGTGTCAAAATCAGATTAATTACAATCTGAGATGACTTTTTCGTATTCCCGGAATCATCAGGGGACTGAGTCTTTCCACAATAAATGTTAAAGTTATAACAGTAACCATTATGGCTACATAGCATCCACACTTTGTATCCGAAGCGAATTTGTGATTTCCATAGTATGTAATCATTTTTTCATCAATGCAACGGTTAGTATGAAACTGACCATATTGCGAGTACTTCTCTTTCAAATGAGATAAAAGAGGCTTTAGTTTGAACATCTTCTCTGAGCGATTATTATCGTTTATATCCTCATTATTGACAAAGTGACTTTAATACGACTTAATTTGTTTAAACCTTTCTTGAGAAATTGTTTTGGAAACCACAGGACACTCCAAAATTTCATCATTTCCACAATAATTTCTTTCCTGAGTACGCTTGTTGAGACAACTATAGTTATCAAAATACCAAGAATCTGTCTCATTTGACTATACTTATTTTATAGGAAAGGTTTGATCATTCTTTTGACGAGCGTATGTGATTTTATTCTCCACCATTATGTTGAGAAGCTTATACGCTGTGAAACGTAAACAAACCACTTGCTTTCTGATTGGCTATAAGGAGGCCGGGGTAAACAAAGGAAAGTGAAAATAGTTCAAGGTTGTCCATATTCCGGATGGCCTACAGATAAAGGTTGCAGATCATCTGTAGGCCGAGGTATAGAAACACCAATATGGCGTGTTTTCTTCCAATTTATTGGTTTCTTTTTCCCTTTCTTTCGTGGAGGTTTGGGATGTCTTCGTTTCTACCAAAAAAATAAAGAAATGAAACAATTTATGTATGATTTAGATGTAAAGTTACAACATGTATAGTTTGACATAAATGAGAGTACATAATATATGTATATATACATCAACCATCCTAACTATGCCATATTATCTTGTAATAAACATTTTAGATCATGTAATGAATTCTTTAGCGTTATACCAATTTATAAATTTATAAATAATTGTACCACATCAAAACTAAATTTTACTGAAATGTCCTTCATTCGATTGTTAAACTTAGAATTAAATGCACAAATAACTCTCTATTTATATTTTTATAATTTTACTATCATTATATAAATGTAATTTTTTTAATGTTCCATTATTGTAAATCTATTTGAGAAACCCTGAAGAATATAAACAAGTCGATTTGATTATTCTTTTTTCTGTTAATTTTGTATATGATATATGGTGGGTTACTTATTTTTTTAATATTATTTTCTTGTTTATTTAATTATCACAGTTTATATATGTACAACATTGAAGGTGTCTTATAACTTATTTATCGGTACATAAACTTATGTAAAAGAACAAAATGTAATATTTACGTACTAACCTCGTACCATAACTTCTAAGTTGGCAGCGACATCTGGAATATTTTGAGGCTGTAGCAGGTCTTTATTTGGATGCTCTTCATCAGAGATGACGTCATTATCTGGTGTAAGTATTGCTAGTTCAATTTCGTCATCTACGTCTGACCAATTATTAAAAATATTAACACTCAACGCAAATTTTGCGAAAAAACAAAATTTCAAAACGTGGAATGACCCAATGATCCAATATTGGACATACATTAAATGTATATGCACTGCAAACTACATAAATGTAAATAATAATAGATTTCACTGTATATGGAATATTAGTAATGTATTATATAAAATAGTACGCATAATTCTTACTTTTAGCCATTTGTTGATATAGAAAATGCACAAAAATTGAGACTTCCAAAATGAACAAAAGTGACAAAAGTTTGAAACAAACAAACAATATTTTTAAACAAAAACTTTGATAATATTATAAAATAATGAAATTTAAAGTTGAAACGTACCAATATTAAAATCAAACGAATTGTTAATAAACAATAATCAATGTTTTTGTGTGATGATCCAATATTGGATCATTGGATCTTAATGGGAAAGGAAGATTATTCATAATTCCGTTAAATGTTTGGTGTTATAAAGGAAACACAATGTTTCTCGCGATTTACTTATTTTAGTGAGAGTTCTTGCAATATACGCGCAAAGAGAAGAAACTTATTTGATATTTAAACAAAATTACAAGTTTTATTTCAAATAAACAAATATTGTTTATAACAAAAGTCAGTGTATTATAGAATAGAAAAAGTTTTACTGGAGAACATTTACATTTATTTTATTTACCGCTTGTTTGCATTTATATAATACACGCGTTATTTCACATTCTTAACCCCCCGAATACCGGACTATTTGAACGCAGCCAGGAATCATTGGACGAAATCCGCCCACTCACCATTGTTTTCCAACTTATAATTGGATTATAGGGGTTCAAATTTAGCATACCTGTAGTGTAACATGTTCTATATCAGATTCCTTTAAAAAATGTTAAATGAAATATATATTTTAATTATATTTACAAATTAAAACATATAGTAACAAAATAAAAATTCAATTTTTCTTGTTTAAAGATGATTGAAATAATCTTTGAAATATTAAAAATATTATGTAGCACTAATGGCCTATACATTTCATTGTATTGTACAAAATTATCCTTTGTTATGTACATATATCTATATTTTAAGTAGATATTTTCCTTTATGTACAACGATTTATCAAGTATGCATACTACAATTGTTTTTCTAACTATGTTTTATTGATTGAAAATTAGATGGAAATTAGAATAAGGGGTAATGCAATCTGGAGGGCTCTAGCATGAGGGTTTAAATGTAATGAAAAAGATATTAAATATGTTGTTAAATATATAGGTAGGAAAAGTCATTGCTCTAGCCTTTTTTTGGTAAAAAATGAATGCAAAAATAAAATAATGGTTAGAGGGAATCCGCAAGTGATTGAATCTAATTAGTAAATTGTAAAAGCTTCAAAAATCCTTTGATGTGAAGTTCACTCTAAGCAAATTTCCAAATTAAATAAATATGCAGAAAACTATCCATCAGGTATAATGACTTTATTTATGCTCTAAATGAACTTATTTGTTATTGGAATGTGAAATGACTTTTAAATTCCCTGGATAAAAATTTAATTTGTATAACCAACCTGGAAACGAATATGTCCATAATAACCGGTTTATAAAATTACAAATTTAATAATATAATATATATTTTTACATCATTTATTTACTTTTAGCTAATATGCTTCTATCTAAAATATGTTGAAGTCCTATATATGATTAGTTTAAAACACAATATACCTGGCTTTTGTCTCCTATGTTATTGTCTGTAATGGTTTTCTTTCTAAGTATAAAGTGCTGCAGCTGCAGAGTAAACTTAATTACGTATATTAGTGTGTATAACCTGAGCAGAATAACCCCCCAAATACTGGTTGATGTTCTGACTAAATGAACCGACTAAGTTCACACAAGTATCATACGGAGAATTAGTGAAGTAGTTAATTAATATATTATTCATCTGAAGTCGTATTATTGAAATGTTTCGCTTTTATTTATACATGACATTGTTACAATAATTATATTAAGATAACTGTTCAATAATCGTTGGTCCGAAAAAAGTGATGCATGTTGAAGTATGCATAGCTTTTTAAAATAAATTATGCTTTGCGGGAATTGAAAATTGCTTTTACTGAAGTGAGTTTATAATTATAATTAACAGGCCATTTTTTATTAACGAATGGTTCAAGTTAAATTTGACAACTGCCTAGCATTTGTAAACACTTCAATATAACCTCAAATTTAAATTAAATTATGTTTAACAACTTGTTTTTTATACAAGATTTTACAAAGCAGTCTTCTTATCTTATCAACATTTGTTGAATTTTCTTCTATTTCAGTTGCTGGTTCGGATATCATCAAACCGTCCACTTCTGGATCCTCAATGGTTTTCGCCTCGCGGCTTGTTTGGTTAGCAATTATTAAACATGTTACAAAACTGTCGTGTGATTGTGATAATTATGGTTTATTTACCATTATTATTGTTTATACTCATGTTTAATTATTCCACTACAACTTGTAATACTTAGAAATATGTAAACGTAATATATTTAAATATGGCATGTAGTATGGTTATAAATATGTTTGTACTTTTATAAACACTACTAATTTATTAATTGTATTTTAAAAATCTATCGTTTTCTGTAGAATAGTGTTTGTATGCTTCGCTTACGCTCAACGTATTTTATCTGATCCAGATTATATGTAGCTTTAAAGTCAATATATCATGAAATGTAGTATAAAAAGAGTGATAGCTAGTGGGTTGGACTCCTCCTGCCTTCAAACCCAAAAGTAGAAAGTTCGAACCCCGGTACATACACATTGCGCTGCAGTATTGAACTATTTATCAATTGATTTGTTTAAGCTCTTGTCAACTAATTCATTTTGATTTATATATATATACATATCCCAGTAATGCAAGGCAGTATTGTATGCAATTCACTTTTTTATTAAATTATACATTTTTCTCAGCAAAGCAGAGTAAATATTTCTCGCATCGGTGTAAATCAACGTCAATTTATGTAATACAATTGTAATATATACATTAAAGAGCATAATGATAAAATCAATAACTATCCAGTAACACTTTATATAATCAAGACAGTCATAGACTGATTAATCCCTAAAGTAATTATGTTCACACTAGAGTTTATCATTAAATGAAGTTTTAATTGAAAGTATACAATTGACATTGTTGTGAATAGCAGAAAGCGTATGTCGTTACATCTTTGGAAAGTCATTCATTTCCATTTCTTCTACACTATCTTAATAGTATGGTATCGCTAAAGTAATACATTTGTAACTTAGCCAAAACTGGACAATTGAAAGTACCAAACTTTCAAAAATTGCTTGCTGACGGTTCTGGAAACTCTATTGTAGACCGCGTTTCCAATAGGCGGCCGTGGAAGGCATTGAGAAACTAGTCGAAGACGGTATCGGGATATTGGTTAAATTATTATTAGAAATGTCAATAGAATTTGATATCGTGTCTGAGATATTCATTTTTAAATTTCAAAATTTGTTCGTGTGTAAGTATCTAGAGAGGAAAATTATTTCTGACAGGAAATATACATTTCTTTATTTTGAAATCGGCATCATCAATAACAATTTTGACATCATTTTTATGATTTTTCATAACTAAGATTGTTTTAACTAATATGTACATATATATAACATTAATTATTGCTGTATTCTAATTTAAGCACTTAAGAAAATAGCATTTCTACATTTAAAGTACACTATAGTAAGAATTGATGAATAAATTAGTGTTTTAAATAATCAATTTCATTTCTGGTTCACGTACTTCGAAAGATATACAATAAATGTAATGAACAAGATTATTAACACAATTATATATGTCAAAGCATTTGTAGCACTATTCCATAATCATAAAAATTTGAAAGGTTTAAATTGAAAATATTGAATTAATGATAAGATGCATTATTCATAAAGCGGTTGCCTTGTTGCTCTCATTACACAAGTTTTTATTTTAAATTGTGCTATTTATTTCTAGCAATTGATAACCAAATATAGTTTTTCAATATTTATTCATTATACTACTTTAAAAAGCTATAAAGCAATATATGACTTTTATGCAAATTAATTAATCGAAATTTAATAAATATACCATAAATGATAACTTAGTTTAATAAAAATATGAACATATAAAATTGTATATATTCATAATAATTAACTCATTTTTCTTAGAGAAGTTAGCATTTTTAGTACAGCATTCAGTTAAGTAGAAACTTTTGTGAAATTTTGACAGTAAAATATTTAGTTAACTTACAAAAAAAAGTCTAAAGATAAACCTCTTCGTCATCGTTATATGATACTGAAACTTAACTGGATTATTAAAGATTATTCAATGTATTTCGAAGTATTAAACTTCAGCAGGATCTAAATAAAAGTTTTGCTTTCATCCTAAGTTGTTTATCCGTAAAATATAAAGTTATTAAGTATGTAACTATATTCGAATTACCTTCTTGTTTCATGTAGGTGACTATTTTTGAAAA
Organism: Invenusta paracnida; assembly: GCA_036023295.1. Classification (NCBI taxonomy): domain Eukaryota; kingdom Metazoa; phylum Platyhelminthes; order Proseriata; family Coelogynoporidae; genus Invenusta; species Invenusta paracnida. Next base: position 24,234 of record JAYRBW010126801.1, on the reverse strand, counting down.
ATAATATTTTCTAAGGATAACTTCGTATAATGATAGAACGTGATTTTTTGCAGAAAACTATAATTATTGTACTTCATGGATATTTTATTCTTTGATAAATTAATTGCATTAATAGAATAAAAGGATTCATTGTTTCTTATAGGCTGAGCAAGAAGGTGCAATGTAAATTTCAACAACAATTTCACGAATACTTAATAATACCATTTTTAAATTATTAACTCAACTATTTATAGAATTAACAAATCGTGAAATCGAATTTCAGAATAATTCATAAGATATAGTTACCGTTTTTGTATAGCATCCGGCCAAAGATAATTGGGACCAATTTAGTTCACTTTTGTTACTTACAGACGAATATGGCGTTTCTTCTAAACGTGATTCGAGTTCTGGTGATCAGATTAAGAGCCAACAACCAACCTGAAGTTCAACAAGTCAGGTGAGACTCCAAACATTGAATTTCTAACATTTATGGGTGTCACTTTAAATGATTAAAATGTAAAAAAAATCATAAATTCGTTCTATAAATAAATACCATACAATTGTCAAAAACAATCTTTGTTATAAAATAGTCGTAATGATAAGAAAAATTGCTATTACGTAGATTCATGTAATAGATTTCTACAAATTGCGCAATACAATATGGTAAACCGACTTTATTGTTATTTTTCTATGTATTCATTAATTCGTGTAGGTATGTGTTTTAGTGTTATTAATGGTATGATTTGTTAAAATTATTCTACTATAGATACAGTTAAACAATGAAAGAAAGTAAACATTACTCCACAATTTAGAATTACTTTATGCAAAATGTCTTTTAATTTTAGAAATAAGTATATAGTATTTCAATTTTCAATAAAACGAGTATTTCATAAACATATTTGTAAGTAGAATTTGGTTAACCCTGTGTAAAATTCTTTCTAACTTTTCTATAAAGTAAACATTATATATGTTAAAAGTATAAAGTTCTTCATAATAGATAATTCTGTTTTTACAAAAGAAATCGGACATAAATTTGATAAAATGTATAAAACAATGACTTAAAAAAACATCCAGATAGTTCAGTTAAGTAACGTACACTTAAATTATTTCACTGTATCAATGTTAATCTACGACAGTTTATTTGAAATATAAATAATTTCTCTGTTACTTCTCTAATGTTCCTCCAATATTCCTCTTATGTTCCATTAAATTTCCTCTTATGTTCCTTTAAATTTCGTCTAGTGTTCCTCAAATGTTCCTCTAATGTTAATTTAATGTTCCTTTGATGTTCCTCTAATGTTCCTCTAATGTTCATTTAAAGTTCCTCTAGTGTTCATATAATGTTCCCTTAATGTTCCTCTAATGTTACTCTAAATTTCCTCTAATGTTTCTCTCATGTTCATCCAATGTTCATCCAATGTTCCTCAGTGTTCCTTTATATTTTCCTCTAGAGTTCCTCAAATGTTCCTCTAATGTTCATCCAATGTTCATCCAATGTTCATCGAATGTTGATCCAATGTTCCTCTTATGTTCCTCTTATGTTCCTTTATATTTTCCTCTAGAGTTCCTCAAATGTTCCTCTAATGTTACTTTAATGTTCCTTTGATGCTTCTCTAAAGTTCCTCTAATGTTCATTTAAAGTTCCTCTAGTGTTCATATAATGTTCCCCTAATGTTACTATAAATTTCCTCTAATGCTTCTCTAATATTCAATCAATGTTTCTCTTATGTTCCTCTAAATTTCCTCTAATGTGTCTCTAATGTTCATCCAATGTTCGTTTAAAGTTCCTCTAATATTCATCTAATGCTCCTCTAGTGTTCCTTTTATGTTCTTCCAAGGTTTCTCTTATTTTCCTTTAATGTTCTTCTAGGATATTCCTCTAATGTTCTTCTAGAGTGCTCTAATATTCCTCTACAATATTCCTCTAATGTTCAACTAGAGTGTTCTAATTTTCCTCTAGAATGTTACTCTAATGTTCTTCTAGAGTGTTCTAATGTTCCTCTAGAATGTTACTCTAATGTTCTTCTAGAGTGTTCTAATGTTCCTCTTGAGTGTTCTTCTAATGTTCCTCTAAAGTGTTCTAATTTTCCTCTAGAGTATTCCTCTTAGGAATAATCCTTCCTATAATAATATTCCTCTTATTCCTCTAATATTCTTCCAACATTATGTCATGTTCCTTTAATGTAGTACCCGTAAACATTAATGTATTGGTCATTATCACATGACAGGAAAGCAATGAAGGCAGCCATCTTGCTTCTGCCTCTTCTTGGCATCACAAACTTCATCATTATAATCCCCTCTCCACTGGAGCATCGAATCAAGTTTCTTTTGCTGGAGGGACTCAAGGCAATTCTTCCGAATTATCAGGGTCTCCTTGTCAGCATTATCTACTGCTTCATGAGCAAGGATGTGAGTCATTGTCCTTGAAGCAATTTGTTGGTGTTAGTGAAATTATTGTGAATATTAAGTTTATGGTAAATATAAGCAGGCCCTTGTGAAATTTAAACATTATTTACCTAGACATTTACAAATGTACAGATGTTTTAAACCATCACTTTTTATTTCATCCCATCTCAAATAAATGCACATCTTGTAAATAAGCACCCTTCATATTATTTATCAAATGAAATAACGCCTGGGAGTGTAAAAATTATACAATTGAAACTCTAAAATTTAATTTTTAAATTAATTTTATATTATTTTTTCTTTATAATACTAATACAACCATGAGTAATATATCACTTTTAATATTATATAATACAGAAAAATACCTCCCTGTATAGCTATATCTTATAAGTCGTTTGTTGTATATTATAATAAAACATACCGGCACAAAAATTATGAAATGGATAAATATGTTGGTTTATTAGTTTATTTTACTGGTTTAATGAATACATTTAAATATATCCATAATCAGGAAACGTGATTTAAGCTTATACATACATTTACTGTGAATCGTCGCACAAATAACCAATCAGCTGTACAGAAATATTAATTTAGAAATTAAAATTTTACATAATTTTTATCAACCATAAAATGATATTGTCTATTTAAAAAATATTAAGATAATTTATTGTAATTGTTTAAGAATAAAACATTAAGATCAATATTAAACTTTCATATAGTTTGGTATGTATCTTTTTTATAATAAACATATTACAAATATCAGATAATATCAGAAAATATAGCATATTTTCTTATAATAATCTGATTATGAAGTCATAAAAACCAATTATATTATCCAGTTAGTTAACATATCGCTGATTTTAAACACATAGCCTCTAACTGAAATACAATTCCCCAAAATTGCCCCTTAATATATATTCACATTTTATATTCCTTAACACTACACCGACATAGAAGTTCTGTATTTTCTCTAAAATCGTTTTTCAAAACTTAAAAACGTATAAGTCGAGGACATCCCGAAAAATGCTTTTTACCTTGAAAGGAATTTTATTGAAGTCTTCAGGTTAAATTGCTGAAATCTTTCCCATTATCGCATAACATCTGCATTGTCTATTGTTAATAACAGTCTTCTTTCCATTCAATTAAACTTTTAACTTTCGTACTTAATGTTTTTCTTAACCTTAATTTTAAGTGTTGCATAGTTATCATTACTGCAGGTGTCAGCAATATGACTTGCACAAATTAAATATTAACATTGCTCTACTATTTAGACAAGATAAGCACTCCACTAAATCAATAGAAAAGCTAATATTACAATCTATACTAAAGATATTCTACATTTATGTAACGTCGTTAGTTAAATAGGATTTTATGCTATTTGCATCATAGAAATTGTCAAACTACTTAAGCAGGATCGAAGAAAACCACGAATGATACACCTATAAAACTGTTAACATCGGCATAAAAGCATTGTTTATACATATAGTGTATCTATATATGGATGTAAATAATAATCATACACCTCTAACAATAACGAAAATAGTATAAATAAGTAATGCAACATTGGTTTCACGCTTTTCTTTATTTAAATATATTTGTTATACTATTTTTATTTCTTTTTCCATCTTTGCTCCCTTTTTTCTACTTTCCTTTTCCACTACTCCTTTCTTTTATTCATTCCTTTGTTTCTCTTTCCTCCTTTCTTTCTTAAGCTTTGTGTCCAGGCTACTTCTGCCTACCACCTAGATTATCACTTCACCTTCCGCCTTATAGAATTGACCACCACAAACCATACTATTACATTCCCTCAACATCTGGCAACTTTCCTCTCCCCCTCCCTGCTCTCCAGGTTCAGATGTGCATCCGGAGATCCTTGGCCCGGAGACAGATGAGGAACGGGAACTACACCGCTGCCAATAGTATCGTTCTCACTACGCGAAACCGCTCTATTCTCACCAACGTTCCGGCCAATGGTCTCGATTCTGCCAGCTGTCAGATGGGTCTGTGCAACGCATCAGGTGACACTCGTGGACGCAGGGTGAGGACCTTGTCGTTATAGCAAACAGAAATTATTTCATTAGATGATAAATTAATATTGCTGATATCGTTTTCTCTTCTCTAAATGCAATTATTTTGCAAATAATATTTTTTTGTAAACCATCGTTTAAAGAATAAAATTAATATTTCATTATTTTTCAAAACTTCTAGTTATATTTTTTGCTAAAATTTTTAACACAGTCTACATTTAGCCATTTGATGAATTTTCTACGTATGAAATTAAGATTTGTGGGTTATTTCAATTCTCGATATTGTACAACTCAAAACGTTTAAAATTGTTTAAATAAAACACAACATTTGTAATGTTTCGATAACATAATAAAAATACATGTAATATAGAATTACATGTGTCTTAGTATAAGATGTTTGCAATTATTTCGTAAAATCATTAAATATAAGATAATATTTAACTAATATTACCGATCAAACAAAAAATATCGATTTTTAAATGTTCTTCAAATATATAAATTAATATTGGCGATATAAACCTAAGCTGTTAGTAGGTTAGCTATCCAAATATTTGAATATCTTATTCATCCCTGAAACATTCACTTATCATATTCCATAACACGCTTTATAATTATCCCGAATAGATTTACGAGATTAATAATCATAAAATGAGTCACTTTCTTCTCTTTAGAATACTGTTGATTCGCATAACTCCTGCTGGCAACAGAAGAGTCTCTTTAATTCAGGACATCCAGAAGACGCCAGAAATTGCCCCCATGACTAGCTCACACAAAGGATAACATTTCCATCGACCACCAATTCTAACAAACAAGGCATTGTCTACCAGGTATAATAATGATGTGTAAATTTGTGATAGAACAATTGCCTTGGTTACATTTAGTGTTATATTATGCATGTTATTTGTGCATCAAATGGTAATGTATTCCAAGCAGTTTGCTTAAAGATAAAACAGAAATTAATAACAGAGGAGGGCGTGTGACGCCTCAATGAATAAAGTCACTATAATATTTGCAGCGTTTTTGCTTTGCGAATATTTTCTATTGCTTGCGTCCATTGAAACAAACTTGTACATAAAGAAATGATTTTTAAGATTTTTAAAATTGAGTAAATGCTTTATCAATCCGAGAATGAATCATATTTGGGCAAAATTTGAATTATCTTTAGTTTCTCAATAGGATAGTTAGATTAACTTTGTTCTCGCTTAAATCAAATGCATCACAATTCAAGTATCATTATTTGTATATACTTTTCCATCAAAATGAAACCATTGTAATTCATTTAAACAATTAAATATAACACTAAGCAAGAAGCTAGAATATCATTTCCCATGTTTATAGTAATATTCTTCATTTAAAATATTTAACGGAAATGTGATACATGAAATATCGCAATGGACCATTTTAACTGTTTGTGAATGTATCATTTATTTTTCCATGTATCATTAAACTTTTCCAGTTATTTAACATGCAATAAACGCAGCTAAAATTGTCTAGAAAATAAGTTTAATAAAAATAATGTGATTGAATGATTATATACTGATTTCATTATATGATGGTTCTTGGAGAGGATTGTTTATTTATAATAAAGCGAAAGATAGAACTATATCTATCTAACTCAAGCAAATTCATGATATTGTTCTTTGTATCATTTGCACATACGCTCATTATTATTCAAACTATTGCATTATTATCACATTGGTGGTTTATTTTGTGTTTCATTCTTCAAATCATACATTTGCACAATTCGGAATAGACACTTAATGTGCTGTATATAAGTATGTTGAAGTATTATGTTATAGTTTTGTCCATTTGTTGTAGGAGAAAGCAATCGCCACATATATTTGAAAGAATAGAACTGTGTATATTTTGAATACACTATTATATTTATTTTATATTTAAAAAATAGATTATGTTTTTTGTAAAATTCCAAATTATAATTTTGGGCAAAAGTTTGCTTGCATATAAATAATTTAATTATGTATACATACAGTACTTATATATATTATGTTTCATTATATATAAATATATATATATGTATACATATAATACATGGATAAATTAGATTCATAAAGTCGAGTTTAACATAATATGTTATTATAAGAATTGTATCATTAGACGAATGTTATCAATAGGGTATAACTCGTCTTAAATGAATGAGAACTGAGAACGTTGTGAAGAAATTTTCGTTTAAAAATATATATAATTAATGCTTTTACCTTAAATTGTGGGAAATGTCAAGTATTGCTACCTCAAATTCACGAAAACGTGTTATTTCGTATAATTTAAGAAATGTCTACATCAAATGAAAAGCACTTAAATGAGAGCGTTTGCATATATAACGCAGCGATTAAATTGATAAATGCATAATTTCATTAACTGGGCTTATTAAAATATGTTCTACTAGACATGAAAATACACGTACTATTACTTTTATAAACCGAAATAGCTTTTTAAACTTTGTTTAATAGTTTTCTTATATGACTGAACATATTGTAAAATACATAGAAGATTGGTAGTTTGTAAGAATAGTTTATGTATATCAATAACAAATTTTAGATTGTGTAAAATACAGGTCAGCCAATTGAACAAGATTAATTTAATAATAACAACTATACATAATTTCATTAAGCGTTTTTGATATTTAATTGCAATACGTAATATTTATATATAACTTGTATAGATACCTAATCAGTTGTTTTGGAAAATACAATGATACCATATTATTAAAGAAACGAATTTTCTAAAAAAAAATTCTTTTATTCTAAGCAATGCAACACGGATAAATAAATGTTACAATATTCTAATGATATTATTCTTTCTAATATTATAGGATGAAGTATAACATAATCAAATAATACTATATCTTGTGCTGACTCCCCCAGATGTAAGTTGACCACCATCAGCTTCAAATGATTATCTTGACACACAAAACAGCTGTAAGCGAGCGGTGAGATGTAGCACTACACATCTTACATAGCACAATCTAATGAATCCCCAGAGTCCAACACAAAGGACAAATATAAAAAATGTGATGGTTAATATTAATGATTTTTGAACTAATTTTAAACTTTACTTGCATATCTTTCTTTACAATTTTGAAATACTGATGTAGGCTACGTGACGTTTTTACTTATTTTAGTTGCAACATTACACATTTATCAATTCATGACTTATGTTTATGTACAATCATTATGTAATAAATATAATTAATCAATATCAGTGTTAATAATTATGTTTTATGGAATAACGTCTGTTGTGGAAAATGTCTGTTATATTGACATTTAATATATAATTATCGTAAATTGTTTGTTTGTTTGTTTGTTTGTTTGAAGTTCGATAATTCGTATAAACTGGCTTATAATCATATAAATTATACGTTGAAGAATATAAAGATAATCACATTAAGAAATTAAAGTCAAATGACTTGTTTTTCTACTTTAAATTAATCGAAATTAAATTTTAGTACCATTTGTGCCATCATAAAAGCCAAATAATTGTACATAATTAAATGAAATAAATTATGTAACGCAAAATTGCTTTTACTAAAATGTTTACATTCATAATTATTTTTGATTTATAGATGATATTTTAATAAATATATTTATGACAGTATTCAATAAGAATATAAAGAGATCAACATGTCAATCATTAACTTGTATACTATATAATATTGTATTTCTTTACATTGATATCACTATGTATGTATATATCTCAAGCCAAAAGTTGTTTTCAACGAATTTGAGCACATTTTGATGATATATGATAATAAATTTACTTCACTGTACACAGTTTTTTTTTTATTTACCACTTTATTGGTTGGGTTTATATACTATTTGAATACATGAAAAGACCAGTTTTTTTTAAAACTTATCTACACTGAAGGAGGGGGGGGGGTGCCGAACAAAGAGAAGTAATATTTAATTTTTAACTTCATTAAGAATTAACAAATTTCAAGAACAAAATATTGTATGCAAATATTTATTTATTCTACTTTATGAATTAATACATGAAAATAAACAAATCAGTACCCGATTCGTAATATATTTTACACCTTATTTAAAGAATGCAATTTTAGGGGGTGTCACAACCCATTGGAGTACACACTTATCACTAAAAGTTGTAAACATTTATTTCAAAAAAGTCACGGAAACTTATATTGCTCCATTTGTTCATTTACAAATCACAGAAAAAATGTGTGTTACAACGTCATGGTATGGCCACAATTATTAATTACTTAGTTGACCATAGAATCGGGTGATTATTCCTAAATTTATCTCTAAATTTAAAATATATCAAGACATGAGTACATAAGTACATACCTAAATTTGCGAAAAATAATTTGCATAGAGTAAACAGTTATTTTAGATACTCTTATTAGGTACCTACCTTTTTGTAGGTACAAATTAAACCAAAATAGACAGCGGTTTAACAATCTACGGATTTTTATGCTGTACACTGCCAGATGCATTTAAAACATAAATAATGCGCACACCCCAATTTCATCTTTGAAAATCTTGCTTTTGCCTGCGCACAATCTACCGGTTTATATCATACTCTTTCAGCGTGGAGAAAGCCTTCGATAAATGTAAAAGTGTACATCTCTATTGATTCTACACCGTCTTTATTGTCACTACACCGAGGCTCGCCGTTCAAAATGATTTGAATGTGCAGTAAAAAATTGATAGTGCAGTAATGAAATCAGTGACAAATGGACTTGTGGCATATTCACTAGTGTTTTAATAGCAATTGTGGCCGAGGTGGCTCAGTTGATCAAGCAGTTGACTGCGATGTCAAAGATAGTAAGTTCGAACTCTAGAATTGGAGCGATTTTAATTGCCTCGTCGTCGGCCGGCAACGGTGTGAGTCGTGTCCGCTTAGCAGTCAGAATAGCTTGTTTGGTATAATTCAGGAAGTTTCATGTGTGACACAGGAGTCCATAATGGCAAAATATCACCAAAAGTTGTACACACTGGTAGATGTTCTCCTAATATTATATTTTAGTCAGTAACTATAATACTATATGGGTCGTAGTATAAAACGTGTGTATTATAAATTCACGAATATTTATTATTATTGGGCATTAAATACTTTCGGAAACATACAAATTGTTAAACCAAATTATTGTTTCTTAACACCATTGCCACGAAATTCTAGAACACAATTATAGACTAAGTGTCAAGTGATATTTATTTTATATGCATAATTCTGTACATTTTATTTACAGAAAATCGATGTATTTCAATAAAAAAGACAGAAATTAAAATCTATAAAGTAGGATAAGTAAAAGGTTTTTTAAGAAATAGCTACCTATTTTTTTAGTTTTACAAAGTGTCTCAAACTGTTTTATAATGTAAACTGCCGCCTTAAATATTTAATTTTTAAACAATAAACATGTTATGTATCAAAATGGTACTACATATGTATAGGTTGAAATCAATATTAGTAAAGTTCAAACCCAAGTTCATTATAAATTACCCCATGATCTAGAATTTTCTCGAACGTTGCAGTCATCGAAAGTCCATACACTTTCATATAAGCGTTTGCCATATTCATACACCAGTGATTGTGTAACCAATTATGGATCATTTTCTGTACGACATGTACTTCATCTTAGAGTTTCTTACATGAAAACATATTTTCTGTATGTTTGGGAATGTTTATTTTAAATTACAAATATATACCAGCAAACTAGTTAAGAAAAGAGGAAAATTTTCGAAATTATATTTTTAAATGTTGCTGTTCGGAAACTGTATATACACAATACAAGATATAAAGTATTTTTAGTGATTCCTTAAGAGTTGTCATATTACATTTTGAAATGTATCTTTTTCAGAAATACTATAGTTCTTAAATAATATTTATCTTTTGTATGAGAATAGTCAATATCTAGATAAATTATTAAAACATTTGTTGTAAATAATTTTAAATTTGACAATATTCAAATTCGCAACAGTTTGAACAAGATATTTACATGAATATATAATATGATAGACACGTATGATAAAAGTGGTATATTTGCATTGAAAACATATTTAAGAGTTGTCATTAAGTACTTGCCAATTAACACAACATTCAAAATATTAGTGAAATGAATACATTTTATAAACAAAACTAAATTATGTGTTATTTCTGAAAACCAATATCTTCTACTTTTCGTTTATTTAAAACAGTTATATTAATATCGAAAAATGCCATAATTTGAATCAAATTATTGAAGCTATATCTCATTTATCAATATTTAATTGATTGAAAATTAAAGCAGTAATTAAACATTATTGAATCGTCGTCCACGCGTGGGAGTATTCCGATATTGAGAAAATTGTCTTCTTAATTGAGGAAATAATTACATAAAATAAACAGTTCTCTTTCTATTTACAAAACCTCTGCAAAGTGAACAGTAAATTTCAAGAAAACAGAAAATATGACTACTTTTAGCTTAATAATATAATTTCTTAGTTTTGTTACATCTCTTGATAAAAACATTATTTCATACTTCAAATATAATGCTATATTTTTGAGTTTAACAAAAATGTAGTCATGAAGCGGCATTAATGAGTTTTAAGAGGACGGGACTGTCATATTTCTTTATGAAGATGCATTTAATGCATACCTTTTTATTATTATTTTACCTTGATATCTTGTGTTATAGCTTAAATGGTAAGTAACAAATTAGGTACATTTTATTATCCCCACTTTACTTTTGTCACCTGATGTTAAATAATGCTTTGACAGAAATATTTGGAAACACCTTACGTGCAAGTTCTCTACCGAATCTTTACAATTGCACTCAGCTTACATGATATGTAATGTATAAATATCGAAATGAAAATATATATGTATTATGATGATGTCCAAATATTTATAAATTCTATTGCATGATATAAGCATGCATTTTTCTACACTTTTCAAGCAAAATGTTTTTAAATTGTGATCTGCAGTGAAAATATAAATAGTAAATCTAAATTTGTTTAGATAACTCTTATCAAGGATTTGAATTAATTTATCTGATTTTTATTTATTAATCGAAACTTCCTTCTATTTTTTAATAAGTGCTTTACTGGTTATTAAAATTTACAAATTGCAAACGATTGCCGAACATTTAAGCTTCCATCTGATTGTTGGTGACGTAATGGCGCTTTAAAAGAAATTACAATTCATTAGCTATTCACATATTTTAATGACTTCACAGATTATTAAGCATCACGACTTCGCACAAAAATATCAAGCGAAATTTTAAAATTATCTATTTGCTTCTATCTGAATTTTCTTAGGTTTCCATGTCATTTTCTCATAACTTTTGTCATAACATAATTTATGTTATTAAAAAAATGTATTTGTTTTTTAATAATATAAAAGGGCAAAAATAAATAAATAATAGTTTAATTAATGACGCCATACAAAATAAACGTTCGTGCATATTGATAAATTTAAGTACTGTGTAAAAATCGATACTACCCCCCGCAGATCCTGTAAGCACCCCCGCAGATCCTGTAAGCACCCCCGCAGATCCTGTAAGCACCCCTGCAGATCCTGTAAGCACCCCCGCAGATCCTGTAAGCAACTCTGCAGATCCTGTAAGCACCCCCGCAGATCCTGTAAGCAACTCTGCAGATCCTGTAAGCACCCCTGCAGATCCTGTAAGCACCCCTGCAGATCCTGTAAGCACCCCCGCAGATCCTGTAAGCACCCCTGCAGATCCTGAAAGTACTCCTGCAGATCCTGTAGAACCCTGGGTGGTTTTTTTTTAGTACACAGTGTCACAAGATAAACATAATTAATATTCATGTAAAGTTATATAAAATATTTAAAAAAGCGTATTATAAGTCAATAATCTACACATTAGATAAATATTACGTATAGAATAAATCTTATAATGTAAATAATAATAATACAGTAAACGTGCAACTTCCTGATCTGATAATATTTTTTCCCGTTAATATTTGTTATATATAACGATCATAACTTAAATCACATGTAAGAGAGATCAGAACTATTACATGTATGGTTTATAAAAAATATATTATTAACAAAAACAGTTTAAACTTAAGGTATTAACGAATTAAAACTAAATTGTAGTAATGTCAATCAGGTAATATATACTTTTAGTTTTTTGTTACAAAAAGAAATATGCTTTCTTTTACTCACATTTTAAAATGAACTATCATACATGGTTTTGATTATTATGAATTTGAAACAAATTAATATGCAACAAATAATTGTTTAATTATTTATTTATTTTACTGAATAATATAATATGCAAAAGCTATTTAGAACATTACTATGAAAATTTGTTACACAAAATTGATAAATATAACATATTTATACCGATTTATCATTTCTATTTAGTTATTGCATAAATTAAACATTTTCAAATATAAATAATTTCCACTAAAACAATTTCCACTCTTTGATACAGATATTCTAAGTATATATTAACAGATAAAATACCTTTTTCGTCCTGTTTTTGTTGCATGTACCTTTTTTTAGAAAAACACCCGTATGTAGGTATGACTTATGAATGAAAAAGTGTTAAGAAAAGTGTTGCCTTTAGGGAGAATTTGGTCTTTATTATTACAAGGGGAAATATTTCTCAAAAGAGGTGTAACTAAAGCGGATTTCCTATTTATATATGTTTTCTACAAAATATATATATATTGCCCCAGACTGCTGGATCACAAAGATTCTTTCTTTGTTGTTTGTAGCTTTACATGAAATTCTGTAATAAATGTGAATTTCTGGTTTTTCCAGTTAATTCTGGTTAACAATTTTCTAAATACATTTTAATTCAAATAGACTTTTAAAGGAGAGTATTTTATGTTACATTTGAAGTAATTTTTCGACACAAATAGAATCTATTTATTGTTCTTAGTGAAAGCGTCAATTTGTTAATGGATACTTATTGTTCTTAACAATTGCTAAATTATCAATAGCATCATATTTGTATCAGACATGCCCATTAAACAGAAATTATGAAATATATATTTTAAAACATAACAATGCTCATATTTGTTTAACATTATAATAATATATATAAGTGAAGTAATTTTGCCAGGAATTTGCCTAGATTTAGGCCTACATGTAGGTATCCATTACATATAATATGCTATTTCACGACTAGGAAAAATGTTATGGAAATCTACGGTAATTAACCTATGAAAGAAAATGACAGGTCATTTACCGTTAAAATTGTACATTACATAAATAGCACGTAAAGATTCACAATAAATAAGCCGTTCTCTTCTGTAACAATAATAGTTATTTAACTGATTTAAAGATAAATAGGCCATTCTCTTATGTAAATTATTAATATTTTTACGTATTTGAACCGTAAATTGGACGAAATCATAACTTTGTTAAGTTCAACTTTCTACTCATCTTCTTATAATAGCGCTACAATTTTAGAATAATCGCAATTATTATAATACTTTTTTTAAATAAATATGAATAATAATAATAATTATAATTATATTGCAGGGCAAGATCAAACAAATTTACAAGATCAATTGTATACAGAATGTCAAAAAAATAAAATAAGGAATGACAATATACCCTTGAGAGCTAGAGGCACAAAAGTGATCGGACTAGCAGCTGGTCGGACAGCCTGTGAGGTCACAGAAACATTCTTTCGATTTTTACTTCGGAATAGAGACAAACGGCATGTGACAATTTGGGCCGACAACTGTGGAGGACAGAATAAAAACTTTGTTTTGTTTAGTATGTTTGTTGCAGCTGTGAATTCTGATATTGTGGATGCCAATGTTATAACAATAAAGTACCTTGAATCTGGCCATACTTTTATGAGCGCCGATTCGATGCATCACCTTTTCGAACAAGGCATTCGAAAAGCAGGAAATGTTTTCGATTTTAACGACTTATTGCAAGTTTTTAAAACTTCCAGTAAAATGGAAATTATAACCTTGGATCACGATTCTTTTCGGCAATGGTGCGACAACAGTTGCAAGGTTAAACGCAACAGAAAAGGACATCCATTGCTGGCCAATATGCGCCAAATACGGTTTACTAGAGGAAACCGATGTCTCGATTTTAAAGGCACTCACGGTGATGAACTTTGGTCAACGTATGACTTTTTAAAGTCAAAGTCGACTCTTGCCATACCAAATACTGGGCGTCAAAGACGAGGCATTGAGAAAGCAAAGATCGACAACATCTGCGCCAAACTTGTTGGTTTAATGCCGGCATCTCGACGCCATTTCTGGGAAAGTTTGCAAGAAAATGCTGCTGATGATGTTGTGGACTTGCTTAATGGTCGTGATCTTAACGAGTGATTCAATAATGCTGCTGATGACGTTGTGGACTTGCTTAATCATGGTCGTGATATTATCGAGTGATTCAATAATACACTGACATAAAAATAACTCGACTTTCAAAGTAAATTTACTATTTACCTTAGTCTTATTATTCTTCAATTCATATAGTGGTATTTACATACATTTTTACATACATTATTTACATTTACATACATTATACGTATGTTGTACTTTCATATTAACTTAGGTACATTGTTAATATAAGTATTTTTTATAACATAATTATATAGAATATGTTGTGTTTTAGTTATAATACAGTAATATATAATTCTAAAATGCGACTTACGGTTTTCTGACTTAGTAAAATGCGACTTACGGTTTTCTGACTTAGTAAAATGCGACTTACGGTTTTCTGACATTGCATACAATTTAAAAACAAATATTTGCACAAACCGTAAGTCTAGTATCTTGTTTGTATACACTTTCTCAAGATTATACAGATAGTTGCATACAATAAATTATTTAGTATTAATACATATATTTATTTGAGTCATAAATATTTTACACCTAGTAACGTAACAAAAAAAGTTCGTTTTTTGATTTTCTGAGAATTCATCATTTATGACTTACGGTTTTCTGACTTTGTACGGCAGTAGTTGTCCCATTGAACACCCATTCATTCATATATTACACCCATTCAACTTCTTCTTTTTATATCATAGAGCAAGGGCCTAGCCTCATTAATGCATGCCATTCATACATATATTACACCCATTTAACTTTTTTTTTATATCATAGAGCGAGGGCCTAGCCTCATTAATGCATGCCAGTCATACATATATTACACCCATTTAACTCCTTTTTTATATCATAGAGCAAGGGCCTAGCCTCATTAATGTGTGCCATTCATACATATATTACACCCATTCAACTTCTTTTTTTATATCATAGAGCGAGGGCCTCTCTGGATTTAACCTAATATAAACCCCAGAATGATAACAAAATCATGGAACTTACGCCAGTATATGGATGGGCCACATGCCAGATTTTTCCTGCTATATTTTTTCTAAACTTAAACGCCACGCTGTATATTATTAATTTTATAGAATTAAAAAAATAACAACTCAGGGGACTGATTTCAGTGAAATTGTATAATTTTAGCTTAATATTTGTTGATGTTTTGACATTTTGAATTTTAAATTCCATTCTTTTAAATAAACAATTAACTATTAAAACATTTTTTTTATTCACTTCAGACTGCTGTGATTAGGACGTATAGGGTTTAAGTAAATAATTTGTAATTTATATATATTTAATCAATTAGAAAATCAATAAAATTATAATAATTCATTGAGCTTTTATTCATAGAATTATTATTTTTTGTTATAGGTTATAAGTATATATAATTTATTAATAATTAAATTATAGTTTATTCGTAATAATTAAATTATATATTTAGTAATATTCAAATTCAATATAATATATCATACAGTATATATTTATTTAGATTAATAACGTTTGCTCATAAATAAAATTATTTTTTCGCATATAATTAAAAATAATAAAATATTAGCACGCATAATTCATTCACATATATAATATGTTCTTAAAATAAATCATTTTATGTTATCAAAATAAATCATTTTATGTTATTAAAATAAATCATTAATGTTAAGCTAATCATTTTTAAAATTAATTTTCTATATATGCAGATTCAATGAAGGTGCACTTGAAGATCTTGCCTCTTCACCAGATTTTGCCAATCTTGTTAAGTTCATTTGTACATTACCCCAAATACAAGGTGATCAAGATCTCTAAATTGACTATCAGATGAGGCATCAATATTTTCTTAAAATTGCCAAATCATTGATTGCAGCTATATGGAAGGGAATGTTTTTGATCACCCAGTTGATTCCAAAATCAACAAGATATCTGTTCGTCGCTCATCTAACTTCAAGCTTGTTTTTGACTTGAAAAAATCCGATGGCAACACTGTTTCTCGTTATTTTGATAAAATCTCTGCGTTGCAATCCTTTTATTCAGATGCTTTAATGTATGAGCTTGTTGGTAAGCCAGCATGCATTATACTGGATATCGTCTTATCCCGTGGGGGTTCAGAAGCTGTGGTAGAGAGTTACTACTCGGTCATGGGCAAACAACATCAAGTTGGCGGGCAAAGTGATGCCAGTCTAGAGACACGGACACGTTTAAGTTGGATGCTCCCTCTCTACCACAGTGTTCAGACATTATTTACTTAGCAGTCAAAAAGTTTTATTCGAATAAAAAACATCGTGAGTGTTTTTTTAAAACCAGGGAGGCCCTGGATAAATACAATGTATCCAAAGTTGTAGATAGAATAGGCAGCTCACAATCTCGCTGTTCATTTCTATCAAATAATAATTAATTACCTATTATATAATATATATTTATATGTACCTATATATTATACCTTCTTATGATCTATTACTGACATTTTATTTAGCTTCAGATCGTATACTTAGATTAATTAATGTTTTATTTATATTTTCATGTTTCTTGTGTATCTACATACCTTGATTAATCAGTAGTTTTTATTAACATGAGCTGCTAGTGTCATGTTGGTTATAAAGCAGGCTACTGGCCATATAATATATATATAAAACATAATATAATACCTATTTAATAACTATTGTATATATTAAAATACCTTTGTTAAAATTTATATTAGATATTTAATATAATCAATTGATCTAACTATATTTATTCATATACATATATTATTACCTTATATATCTATATACGTATATTTTGGATAAGATTAATTAATGTTTTATTTATATTTTTATGTTTCTTGCGTATCTACATACCTTGATTAATCAGTAGTTTTTATTAACATGAGCTGCTAGTGTCGTGTTGGTTATAAAGCAGGCTACTGGCCAAATAATATATATATATAAAACATAACTATCCTATTTGTTATTATTTTTTATTTTTTGGGCACAGGGAGCTAACCCTCTTTTTCTTTTTATCATTATAAAGGAAATAAGTATATAATATAGTATAACAGCTAGATGAAATCTAAATTTTTCTATAAAATGGAATAGTAAAAATAAAGATTAAGATATACAGAAACAAAAAAATAAATATTATTATTAGATATACTGTTTTTAGATGATATGTAATAATATAAATACATGAACTCGTCAAGGATTTATATTAATAGAAAAAATAAAGATTAAGATAAAATATAAATACATGAACTCGTCAATGATTTATATTAATAGAAAAAATAAAGATTAATTATATACGCCGTTAGTAAAGAGCTATACGCCACGTTTAAAACTTTTTTTCTTTATTCATTTTCGTATTCATTTCCTGATTCATTTCCAGATTCATCTAGAGATACACAATAGCTACACTTACAGCGACAATCTTGGTATTAAAATGAAGCTTATCGAATTCTATTATAATTTATGTACCTTTTTTTCTGTGGTCAAAAATATTGAGTATTAGTTACCATAGGCCATGGCATAGACAAAGATTAAGAATCATTAGACGGAGTGAAAGAAAGCTAAATAACTTACGTAGGTGAGCTAGCCTTTTCAGCTAAATAATATCTCTCTCCTAGGAAGTTGAATCAATCGATAGCTGGTTCCTTGGTATTAGTTAGAGCAGTCTGCAGTAACAATACAGCAAACTATAGTGCATTATTATTGCTGGTACAAATTTCATTAGCTTTGTTTTGGCAGTATATTAAGTCTACAAAAATACTTTTTTTAATACATTTCTTTTTATGTCTTCTAATTATCATAAAAAAGTGCTGTCCATGCACGTCATTAATTTAATCCATTATTGTATTTTACATTTCATTAAATGTACACTTGAAATGCTAAATAAGAACTGTGAGAATTTTTAAATGTACATATAATAAGGTAAAGACAATATTAAAGAATTATACTATACTTAATATTCTTTGAATTTAAATTGTAACATAAACATATTACATTGTTGTATGTTTCGTCATAATCCACATTATCTTAACCCTTTCGCTACTAATACTACTAATAGTAATAGCATTTTCCTTACTTAATAATAATATCCCCATACTATTAATTTTTGAAAATTTATAAAAAATCGAAAAATTTCTATAACAATCCAACAATCATTTTGTATTTTGTACACATATATGTCTTTCAAAAAATGTCAAAATTAACTAATCAGTATCCATGAAAAAAATTGAAACAATTTCCAGGACACAAACCTGGGAGATCCTGACAGTCTTGGCATTCCCAGCGGACGTCACGGCGAATTCCATTTTTGCTGCAAGCTCTGCATTTTTCTGAGCTATCGGCTTTCTGGGAGTAGGTGGGATTTTTCTTATTCTGTGTTGCCTTGGTACAGCTTGTGCTGGTTCAAGATTCAATCTTTTTGACGGTCTTCCCTTCCGTTGAGGTCGTCCAACTTCACCAACTGTTGTCAAGTGGCGCACTGCTTCCTTTGAATACTCCAAGAAATCAATTGATTTATTTGTTGTTTGCTTGTAAACTATGTAAGAGTTCAATAATAAGCGGTGCAGAAGGTGGAAACCCAACTTTTTGAACCAACGGTAATTCTTTCTGCAGATGTTGTAGCTATGTAGTACCTGGTCAGACACGTCCACATTGTTCATGGAGTTGTTATATTGCTGAATAATTCCTGGAATCTGAAATTCTTCTGTCTCACCGCCTCGCAAACGTCTGGACTTTGGGACAAGAGAACATTCAAAACCGGTTGACAGAAGGAACACTTCTTTAGCTTGTTTTTTGCTTTCTTATCAGTGAATTTCATTGAGACCATTTCATTTTTTCGAAAAAAATTGGACTCATGTTTCTCTTGCTTTTTGTCAACAAGTCGTTTTGGGACCCCTCGATTTTTTCTCACTGTCCCTGTTACCAGTGTGTCGCAATTGTAGAGGAAAGAAGCAACTCCTGCAGACATGAACCAATTGTCAATGAAAACATGGTAATTTTGATGGAGTAGAGATCCCAATAAGTCAACAACAATCTTTTCAGAGAAGCTCAAGGCAATAGATCCTTCAATATTTACAGCATACTGTTCCTGGCCAGAATAAATTGAAAAATTCCACGTATATCCACCATCACTACAAAGAGCAAAGATCTTCATCCCAAATCGGGATCTTTTAGTCTTTATGTAATGTTTCCATACTAGCCGTCCCTTGTATAGAACAAGTACTTCATCAATTGAAACAAATTGTTCTGGACGCAGAACATTTTGGCAGATATGAGAGACCTTTTCCGCAAATGGACGCAATCGATTGAGTCTGTCGTCTGCCACAAACTTATAGCAAATCTGAGGAATTTCAAAATACTCAGGAAACGGTCCCTGGAGAGTTCAGCTTTGCTAAATAATGGCGTCTCAAGAAGAATGTCAGTGGTCCAATAATGAGAAATTCGTGGTTTTTTCACAATTCCCATTTGTATTACATATCCCATGAATTTTCGCATTTCAGCCAAATTGGTATTTTTCCAAGATGATGCAAGGGAATGTGGTTCTGTATCAAAATCAAATTGTTTATTTTCATATTTTTCTGCCCGTTTATTTGTGCATTCCACAACGTGATTTAGCAAGTCATCAGTGAAGAATAAATCAACGCATCTTCCAATTGTACCATCAAGATTATCCTGAAGAAGCGGATTGATACCAGGAGTACCCAGGAAGTCCTTCTTTGCAGGCATTTGGTCAGTTTCAAAATTTGTTTCAGTCCAATCTGTAGGTAGGTTTATCACAGCATTGTCTTCATCTTCATCACCAACTGACTGGATTTCTGACACGTCTTCTATATCACTTTCTTCGCTACTATAATCTGAGGAATCAGAAACGTCAGGGTCAGAGTCATTAGCAATTATATCAGCAACTTCTGCTGCGGTATATCGACGCGGCATGGCTCTCAATAATACTGAATTTCTTATATCTACAGCAGATATTTATATGGCAGACAGACAGACAGACAGCGTAAGCTACTTACTCGAGCAAAAGTACCAATCAATAAATTGCCAACAGAAAACAACTAGGACGTACGCGGTACGTTATTAGTATACAGACCCTGACTCATGAGGACGTACCGGGTACGTTAATAGTACTGAAAGAGTACTATAGTTACTTTATAATTATAGACTATATTTCGGTATACCATTATACAGTTGTTTTTGGATTTTACTAAAATATTGAGTAGTATTCCTTGAAGTACTTGTTATACCTATATCTACTTATTTTGATACTACCTGAATTAACTTTCTGTCAATCTAGGGATCTCAATTTGTTTTCATTTTTTTCGGACTTACGTATAAGCGCCCTTGACTTTGAGGGGCAAAAATTAGGTTTACTGGAGGGGGGAGGGGAGCTTATACGCGGAGAAATACGGTATATATTATTAAATTAAAACTTACTGAAACTTTAAAATGTTAAGACCATTTCTAAAAATAGTTGTTTTATGCTTTGTTAAGTTACTTTAATAATATTTTACATTTCTGTAATTATTGAATCATATTGTCAATGTAATTGTTTAATGAAGGGTTAAAAGTAATTTAATTTTCTTACGGACTTTTTGAAGGGTTTGATTGTCTACTTCGTGGCCTGCTGGGTTTTTAATCTAAGGTGCCAGGAGGATTCTGCATACCTATAAGGCATTTACCCGTATCGTGACCCCAACATTAAATTGATAAATCGCGTTCTATAAAAATTGTAAACTGTATCAACGAACTTTATAACCCAATTCTAAAGCTATCAAAGCTACAAAGTACTAATTTTACAGCGTAATTTATAAAATCAAACTATCTGGCATATAAAGTGTCAGCTTGACAGAAGTTATGTGTCCTACGAATTAAGGTATTTGTTGTTCTTACATAGCGAGGTATTTAAAAAAACTAGACCTACAACCCGTGGACCTTTTTAAAGCGAAAGTCCTCGGTAGGTAACTTTCTTCGCTAAGTAGTTTTGAAGAAGATTTTATTTGATTTAAAGGTGTTTAAACAACGTAGTTTAACATATTAATTATTATTCGAAAATATTTTTTCATAAAAGTTGACTATAAAAGAAAATATAGGGATGTTAAGTCATGGTACTTTTTATACCTCCTATCGAGGACACGAACTAATATATTTCTATTAAAAACATTTGTGATAAACTTCGCATTAAAATAAGCTATAAAAATATAAATAATGTTTTTATTTAATTTAAAATACTTCTAATATCTAATAAATAGATAATTACACAAAACAAAAATTCTTCATTTTTATCAACGAAAATTAATTAAATTTTATAAGAAAATATTTGTAAAATTAACTTTCAACTAGTGCGCATTATTTGAATGTGAAAGTTTGGCGGATTTTCAAACTCTATTTCTATTCGGTAAGTGGTGACTAATTTATCTGTACTCTGATATTCATATCAAATAAATATTACACATGAAATAGTTACCACGTATATATATCAAGTAAATATCCTTGCTTATGCCTTGTATTATATTTGTTGGAATATGGAGTTTCATTGTGTATTCAAATTAGTTACATGATTATTAATAAAATTTGAATATATTTACTAAATATGTGATTGATATTATTATAATAATAATAATTTTGTAAAATTTATAGTAAAATGTGAAAAGGTTTTGCAGCCTAATGTTAATTAGTATACTTATAGTCAGACATGTGCACTATGTCTATAAGTATATACATAGTATAAGTTCTGACAAATTATTAAAAAATATGTTTAGTATTAATTATTTGCTTATAGTTATTTCATTATTTATTCCATGCTCCAATTTTTATATTTGGATTTTTATAAAGTAGACATGACTTACCTATTGATTTTTAAAATTTATTTCCGAAGACATCTTAGACATATTTAATATTTTAGTTATTATATTTATATATTAATTTAACATTTAATATTTATAATACTAAAATTATAATAATAGTAAAAAACAGCTGCCTTTATTGAACATTACATTTAAAATAAATAATGATTTTATGCAAGTCACTATTAAAAAAAACTATATATTTCATTTTTATGTCTATGATCATATTAATTTATAAAATGTTTTATATTAAACATATTAAAAAAACAAAAAAAATTGTATGTCAAATGTATATTTTTTAATTTTCCGAGATTAAATATATTTTTATACAAAATATTAAAAAATTGGAAAGTATAATTAATGAAATCAGTCAGTCATTACAAACACTATTAATGTAATTTATGTTTTACTCAAATACAAACATCATAGTTTGTAATTAGCAAGGAATTCATAATATATATGTCACTTTTAACTTTTTTAAGAGCATTAATAAACATTTGCTTTGTATGCACCTATTAATTATTAAAAATTATAAGTCTGCTGATTTGATCTTCTGTAGTCATTAGCAAATTATTAAATTTATATAATCAAAATGAGAAAATACATATTATAATTAAAATAGTAAAATCACAAAAAATCTAAGTACCCAAAAAGATAAAGATTAAACATAAAAAAATCAAAACAAGTATAGGTTTAAACATCTAAATACATGTTTTTCTTTTCACGTCATTTTACCTTTCATAAATCCTGTTTTCAATAATAACTTATTGTTATATTTCACAATGTTTTCAAATTAATGTATTTAATGTAAGTGTGTCAAAGAAAATAATATAGCAATTATAAACACAATTCATCAATGTTTTAACTAAATATTTTTGATAATTAATTTCAAATATATGTATCATTTATTTGTTTGTTTTTAGTTTTATTCCTAGAAAGAGTTAAGTATACAAATATAAATGGAATACAGAACAAAATATAATTATACTTTATTTTCCAATGCATTTTTTCTGTTAGAAACATAATTAAATTATTTTGTCTCTTTCCATTGATTAAACTAAAAACAAACAAATACATATTATATTAAGTAATAAAATTGATTATACATACAAATGGTATACATTTGCTTTTTATTTTATTTTACAGAGCTACCGAGGACTTTAATATTGATTAATTAAGTATCCTATTTTTATTTGGTTGTCTCACCGAGGACCTTAATATTGAATAATTTAGTATTGTATCCTATTAAAACTACTTTTCGAGGACATTAATTTTCGATTGGTTGTCAATTATCTAAATTCAGTACAAAGCTTTACTTATATAAATATGTTATTTTCTCTTTGCAGGAATCATTCTGAAGAACAATAAGTGTAAGTTATCTTATTATATTTTTGTATATAAAATATACCCAATGGTTAAGAAGGGGTATTTATTTATATTTTTGTATTTTGAAGTATACATAGCTTTTAATTTTATTCAGCATGATACATAAGATTAGGTAATTTTATTAAATCATGAAAAAGATATATTAAAATATGCATTTTGGTCAATAGTTTACACTACATATTAATATATCTTAAATTAAGATTGTATTTGTATTTCAGAACAATTGTTGCAGTTTTAACCCATTAACGCCCGTCGTCCTCATATGAGGACAGCTGTTTTAATAAAGTTAAAATCCTACAATAAACATTTTTTTATTATATTTTTTGTAGTAGAT
>JAYRBW010126790.1:0-16454 GCA_036023295.1 Invenusta paracnida | reverse complement strand
CCCCCTCCCTCCCACGCAATTGTGACCGTCCTCCTCCTTCCCTACTACTTATATTGTATATACATACACAGAGAAATGAGCGTCAATGAACAAGTTTCGAAAGACGCATTAATTATAAATCTAATAAATCAATATATAAAGGAGTGGGTTAGGATCATTTAATGGAGTTAATAAGACAGTTGGCCATAGTGCCATTAACATTAATAAATTCAGCGTTTAAATTGAGAGAGTTATCTTCATGAAAATTAATAAAAGCAGCTTCTAGATCACGTAATTGGAAGATGAATTAAAATCAATGCCATGGTTACAATTAAAAGAATGGACAGCAAGAGCGTTGTTGAGATTACCATTAAAAATAGCTCGTTTGTGTTTTTTAATACGGGGGGGTTAAGAACACAAATTAGCTGATATCTTTTAATTTTAATTAATCCGTCTTAAACCGGTTATTACACAATAATAAAAGTAAAAATAGAGGCATCACATTCACTTAATTACTTAAAACGTATTGTTTGTATAACAATATAACTATTTTTGCTACAAAATAGTTTATAAAGTAATAACGTGACAGCATATTTAAATAATGCTTAGTAATACTATGTGCGATAAGCTACAATAGTAATATTGAATATTGCTGATATTATGTGATTTTGCTACAGAGATGTTAACAAAATAAGTAATTTAAAATATATTTGGTTAAAAGTCGTTACTAAGTTAGCAAATTGAATTTTCAAATAAGTACTTCTTTCTGTCACATAACTAATATCACATAAAAATAAGTTATTATCGTTTAGTAAGAGATAGATAAGTCCAAAATGTGAATTATTGATTGAATAGAAGTAAAGCGGTAACAAGTATTGACCTATTTCCTTAAAAGATATGACGCAACATATATTATAGGGCTATATATACAAGTAGTTATTAACTGCTTATTACTACCTCAATAAATGTGATATGTTTAATTTCAAGGCCTATATCTTTTTATTTAATATCAAACTTTTCCGTCATTTTATATTGTGTAAAATATTGGACTTTTAGAATATAATTTTCTTAATCTGTATTGTGATTATTATTCATAATAATAGTATCTACTGGTCATATTATGTAGATATAAATATATTCATTGACGTTGACATATCTACACTGAAAGTATTAATGCAGTAATTTTGCAACGCGTTAAAATATTAAATTAATTACAGAAATAAATAAAGAAGAAAATATAATGTTATATGTTTTAATGTATACACATATGTATGCTTATATCCGACGATAAATATAGAACATTTTCTCAGTTTATCGAGTAAAAAGTGTCTCTGTGCACTCATACTTTTGACATTATACTAATTAAATTAGTTTCACCCGGAAGTAGGTAACAACACAAAAATGTTCCACATTTATATGTATTAAGGTATATCGGCTTGTACTTTTGTATGAAAGTAGTATATTATTTAAAAAAATTTCACGTTTGTCTGCATGGTTGTGTGCTTATGCATTGACTTTAGATTTAATATATTATTTTACAGTTTTCCGTGACATAATATACAAAAACAAGTCCAAATGAATACTTGTAAATATAAATAATGAATATACATATGTAACATTTAAATTTCATAATTTAGTGTAAAGTTGCATTTTGTCTTCTTATTATCCATTAGTGTGATTCATTTGACTCAAATTGAATATCTGTTATCATAATTTCATGATTATCTATTTAATTGTTAAAAAGTTATAGAAATTGTATACAAACCCATGCATCGAGGCCAATAAATTTTCAATATACAATCGAATAATAACCAGTCCATTTATATCTAAAGAAGTTAACAAACAACGATAATTCTATCACCTCCAAATTAAGCCAATTCACATTCGTTTTAGAATAGGTTTGGCTCCGAAATCATAATAAGATTTTGTTCGGCGAACATATTAACACAATCAAACAAAAATGTTAAGTCAATTTCAAAACTGTTTAACATTTGCAATTTTCATCATCGTACTCAATGCGTCATAAAATTTGACTCTACATAGGCGAAGCTTAAACCCCGTTTAAACAGTACATTTACCGCGAGATCTGAATTTCCTATATACTTTAACTTTAAAGCGTCATTTCTATAACCACTGACATATTGGAGATAAACATTAAAAAATCATATTGAGTTCACAGTTAGTTTTGATTACTCAGATTAGTCAGGTTAGTTGTAGGGAATTGCCGCTATTTATTTCTTGCAGATGAGGGATAAGTGCTGCTAAAAAAATAGGCGTATAAAGCTAATTGAACCAAGTGGTTCTTATTTGGGGGGTCATTCTACGAAAACCGTCAATGTCTCTTTTGTAAAATTAGCAGCGACATATATACTACATATATACTACATCTATTGCTTATAAGTTGTGAATATAGTAATGGAAAAACATTTAAATAAACAAAATAATATACAACATTTTATTATAAATTATAGTTAATACATTTAAAAAGAATATATGCATTTTTATGAAAATTAAGTCAAAACCAGTTAAAAACACAGAAAATCTTTTTATTCTTTAATATGGGAAATCAGAAAGTTGCAATAGTTTGTTTCAGCTACCAAATGATGATATCTGTAATATTTT
The DNA here is from genome assembly GCA_036023295.1 of Invenusta paracnida. Classification (NCBI taxonomy): domain Eukaryota; kingdom Metazoa; phylum Platyhelminthes; order Proseriata; family Coelogynoporidae; genus Invenusta; species Invenusta paracnida. The sequence goes on along the minus strand of JAYRBW010126790.1, from coordinate 13,853 downwards.
TTGGAATCTAAATATTCATGACTTTCTAATGATGCATCAAACTCTTCCTTCCTTATTTGGATACCGGCCATCTTTTCTGGCTTCTGATCCAAATAGACTAAAACTTCCAAAAGTGCCAGGTCGTAAACCAATGGACAAAATGGAACCATGCCACAGTTTGAAAGAAAAAACGAAGGAGAAATAAAACCAAAAAAGGAATCACCAGAAGTATAAATCTTTGACTAATCTCAGTACCTCCGTTGTACAATACAGATATTTTGTGAACAAAGTACAGCTTATCAACAACAATTTCACTAACAAAAATAATTGCTCGTGTAGATACGGCTTTAGAGAGCTCTTTGAACTATTTCAAAAAGTTGATGTCTTCAAAAGTTGATGATTTCAAAAAAATTGCATGAGCTCAAAATATTTTGCTACAATAACCTGTCTTTGCGAACTATGTCTAAATTGTAAAATGATGCTTGAAGCGATAGGTAAGTAGGAATGTTGAGAAAGAAATGATTCCAGATTTAAGGAGTTTACAAAAAATTGCAGACATGTTTAGTATATAAAACCCTGACTGTTTATATATGTCATGTATTAAATGCAATGGTAAAACGATAGAAATGTTTATAGTAATATTTTGGAATCCAAAATTTATTCTATTGTTGTTTCCAGAAAGTTTTGGGGTATTTGCACAATTAATATATCTGAAAAACGAAGACTGAGAATAGTGATGGGAGCAAAACAATTTCTACATCACATGTGATTAAAGAGAATAATCGTTTTTACCAAAAACATAGAGTAATTAAGGATTCAATTAGTGAGGTTGTATAGGATTTGGGACGCATTGCAAAACATTTATTTATTGCTGACCATCAAAAGAAACAACGTTCAATGTTGCTATAGAAATCGAAAAGTGATCCAAGTACCCTTTCTCTTGATGTTGATTATTGCGAGAATTTAAAAGTCACGTAAAAGAAAGAACTTCAATCAAATCACTATTGCAAGCACCAACTTGCTCTCTTTCCTGTTGTCGCAGAGTGCTGTAAAAATAATATTCTAATTAGAGAAAAAGCTTGCTTTTGTCAGCGCAAACTGATATTTTCTTGAATAAAACGAAATTAATAATTTAAAGCATACTCTTGGACTTTCTGGTAAATATCTACACAATTTTTCTGATAGGTGTCCTAATCAATTTGTGAAAAAGTATATGACAGCTTTTACAATCTTAAAAAGGATAATACATGGAATTTCTTCGGGTCTTGACATGCAAAAAACCAATCGGACATGGCTGGGACCAATCTAAAAACGTTCTTATTACGGCATGTTTTGAATACAGGTGATGAGTTGAGGTCACTGGAAACCATTCATTAGATATTATGGTTTCAGATTCGTTAAATTCAAAATGGGTCCTAATTACTGTACCATTGGAGAGTATTTCACAAACAAAAAAAGTAATGAGACTTCTCAAACATTATATTTCCCAGGAATTGAACAGGTCCATCAGCTAATTTCAAATGGCAATGACACTCTGGTCACTCGTCTAGCAATAATTTTGCAATAAAATTTGATCTGGTTACACGAACTATGTTCCGCTGTTCTTAATGTTCTCAATCGTCTGAAAGCACTCAGGACTACCCCTGACTCAAACGTAGTTCTATCCCAGATGGTTCTGTGGACTGTGTTTACCTCCGAGGATGAAACAGAAGAAAAATATGTTCTTTTTATGTCCAATGTGTAAATTGATATTCTAAATTATGAACTTTATTGATAATCATGCAAGTTGTCCTGTTTTTTTCCTTTTTATTTTATAAATGTGCATTTTCGTTTTTGTTACGTTAACAAATTAAACATTTTTTGTATTGTATATGATTTTTGAAATGATTTGTATTTTGGTATAAGGTTTAAAATATTAGTGCATTTGTTTAGATTATTTATAAATAAGATTGCTTAAATTTTAAGCATATATTGATACATAAAATTGCAAATACTTAGCGTTTTAGTTATGATGAAACTATACATTATAGATCTATAGTATAAAACACTCTTGTAGGTACCTACTTCATTGTTTTTATATAGTTTATATACAAAATAACGATTAGATAATCTGGTAAACATTATTATTGTTCTCCATATAATTGATATAAATATGTATCTTTATTTTAAATGTTCATATTAATTTTTTAGTCATATTTATTAAAGCTTGTTTTGTTAAGTTAGCTTTTCAAATGGGTGTGGAGAGGCCAAAAGACTTTTATTTATTGAAATATTTGAAAAACTAATGTATACATTTCGATTTAATAAACCTATCCTTATAAAGTTTTATGCCGCATATACTTCAAATTTAATAAAAAATAAAATAAAACAGCCGAAAATACTGCCAATAAATTGTATTAATACCGAACTTTCGGAGATCCACTCGCTATTCGATGGGCTAAAATAAGAGCTAGAATCAGCGAGCGATTTGAGGCGTATAGGATCAAGGGTCGTATAGTAAACATTGTTCACGAGATTAAAATCAATTAAAAATTCACTAAAATATAGAAGTGCATATATTAACTTAAAATAAGCATAATTAAGTAACTTATTATTGTACAAAAGTAAAATAAAACTGTTAACGCAGAATCTGCTAAAATGTTAACATACATGATAACATGGCTGTGAAATACAATTTACATTTTATGTAGTTATACACTATTAGTTTTATACAATGTATTTCACAGCCATGTTATGTTGTATTTTAGCATTTTTAGCATTTTCTGTGTTATCAATTAGTTTCTTAATTATGCTTATTATTTACTTCTATATTTTAGTTAATGTTTAATCGGTTTTAATCTCGTGAACAATGTTACTACACTCCTACGCACCAAATCGCTCGCTGAGTGTAGTTATTATTTTAACCCCCTGAATAGGGAGTGAATCTCCAAAAGCTCGGTATTAATTTATTTGCAGTCTTTTCGACTTTCTTATTTTTTATTTTATTATATCCTATTAAACAATAGTTAATCGGAGACTTTCAATTTATATTATACATACATAAATTCATTATGAATGGGCATCAAATATATAAAATAATAACATCTATATATTGACACATATATTTATATGTCAATATCGTTTCAAAGTTGGTCTGTATCTCTATTGACGGTGCTATACTTTTATTAAATAAATAAAATAAAATATTTAATTATACCCAACTTTTAATGATAATTATTCTTTATAAATATTGTGGTATGATATGAATATGACAATATATGACAATAATATATTGTATATTATAAATGATATTATGAAACATACATGTATATTATTATATAATTAATTTCTAGAAAAAACTGAGATGTTGAAATTTCTTAATTATAAATGTGATTTAATGATTAATTCTTTAATTTTATAATTAAATGGCAAGATCACATGATACCCTACCAAGTATTTTAATTGAAATATGCAATCTGCTGATATTGTATTTCTTGTGACATGTTTTTGGTATCAAAATAATTACTCAGAATTTTATTTTATATATATATAAGCACAGTGATAACGGCGCATGACATGAAGCGATTTTAAACCAACGCTTTGAACGGTTTTTCAATGGTTTAAAATTTTCCAATGATGCTGTAATATGTTGGTTGTACATTTAAGTTTTAGAATATTTAGATTGTCAGTTTAGTGATAGAGCTTGCTTCCCAAATACAATTTCTGCCGGTGAATCAAAATATAGTCTTCAATGACTATCTTAACATTATGGGAAGTGAGTATTTAACTATTTCTGTTTATCATTCAGTAGATTTTGTTCAGATTTTGTAATAGGCCTTTCACAAAACACTGAATAACATGAATAATGTAATTATCTTATTTAACGAATAGTCGAAATACTTTTCTAAAGTTGTCATAATAGCAATATAAAATTTACAATTGAAATTTATTATTTTAAACTTAAAAAAATGACATTCACCGAGATTTGCATTATGTTTTACTGCGTATATGCTAATAAGAAAATGTTGTTTACGGGAGAATTAAAATGCCAAATGCCAAAAGTCACAAACGAAAAAATGATCGAAATGTTGTTATTATTTTAAATTATTTTCTAATTGTTCAGACCTTTTTCATAATTGTCTCTGTAATTTCGCTAATATATTAATAGAGATTTATTTGCTTTTAAAAAGTTCATCAAAACACGAACTTAAAATATATTACTGGGATAATATCTCCATAAGTTTCTAATCAATAGATATTTTTCATAGTGAATAAATACTTATAAATTGATTAAATACCTAGATGTACCTAAAGGTCAAATTATAAACCTTCAAACATTCGCAGTTGAATTAATTGCTCAATATGGAGAGTCAAATAATATATGTGATAAGATATATATATCCATAACATCGTAAATTCTATTTGGGTAAGTTATTCGAGTTAAAACTATTTTTGTCATTATATCAAACTAATGCCAGCAATTATTGAGCAATAAAATGCGTAATTAGCTGATTAGCAAAGTATTCTAAATAGTTAATATTAAGTACCGATTAGAGGAAAAAATGAAAACCTATCGAAGGACTTCAAAATTTAGTAAAAAAATATTCATATTCTTTAAACGAAATAAGAACTTCTTAGTTTCGTGAAATAATTTTGTACATTTTTCTGAAAAAAAGCTTTTTTATTAAAAATATCCCATTTATTATTTATGTATAAACCATGCTAAGTTATTCGAATATTTGGTTCACTTACATAATATATATATATATATACTATGATACGGCGCGCGCATATGTGATCTACAACATATAGAAACACATCAAATATTCTCTGGTTCTCTGATGAGGCCATGTAAGCAACGGCTAAATATTAGAATATACATTTCTTTAGCAAAAGGTTTTGTGTTTTTTTGCTTTTCAACATCAAATATTGATTGAACATTTTCATGCTGTAAAAATGGATTAGTTTGTAGAACACCATAATCTAGAACACTGACTTTTGAAGGAGTATATGACAGGTTGCTTTACTACAACTAAATAAGGAGGTAGTAACCATTGTATAGTATAGTGGATAAATCCTTTGCGGCTTGTATATTTTCTTACCAGATAATGGTTTAAACTATAAGAAACTTTCTGACATTTTGATTAATTTGTTCATTTCAACTTTATTGAAATATGTAAACACATTAAATTTAGGAAAGTTATTAGATTAAATGATTAATTATATTCGTTCTTCATCATTAGAAGTTTCTTCAATTTGATATATATAATATGGCCTTACATATTTTATTTTGTTAATTTTATTAATTTATTAATACTGTTGATAACCAAATTTATGAAATATACGTTTCTGTACGTATTCGTTATATGTTGCTAGGTTATTGATACCAATAATAGTGATTTATTTCATTACTCCCAGATGTGAAGTGCTTTAATTACCTATATATAATACAATACATACATATTTCTAAATATATTCAGTGACTTCAGTTGTACATACAAAACTATATATTTGTATAATTCATATGACACACGATACATTTTTCTACATATATGCAATATTGCGATTTTGAGTTTATTTATCAGTTCATTATTTATTTTGCAATATTACCGTTTGTGTGTACTTCACGTGTATAATTTTAATCACGCATCGATTACTTTTTTTATTTATTTTTTAGTCTCTTTTATTTAACTTCCCTTAAACAAAAGTTACTCAGTATAGTAAATGAATTTTTATTACAAAATTACATTTTATCCAAATCACGTCTAAATTTAAAAAAATACGTAATCAAAAAGCAGTCCTGAATTTATATATTAAAAACATATATTAGAAAAATTATATCTTTACCTTATAGACTTTCGAAAAAGTTGATCGAATGAAGCACATTTTGAGGTTTTGACATTACCCATTATTTATCAGCTTAATTCATAAAAAATTCTTTACATTTGTGTATAATATATGCAAACGGTAAGACCTTTTTATAGAAAACTGAATTTTAAACTTATAAATCAATAGTTAATTTATTAATTTAGATATATTAACTAGTTAAAATTAATTATTTGTAAATTGCGCTCTGACCAACAACTATATATGCATTTCTCCGAACCCTTAATTTCGTCAAACTGTACATTTCGCCGAACCATGCATTTTGATAAAGTTATTCATACAATCAATTATTAATAGTGTTATTACAATAATATGAAATTATTTTTTAGATATCACTTTTCATATAATAGTGAAATATTTATATATATATAACTTATATCTATATGTGTAGAAAAACAACTTCAGTAGATTGAATTCATGAACATATTAAAAGAAGTATAAATTTGTGATTGACGTAGGTAAAATCTTCAAATCGATTTTTCGACATTAATAGGTCTTTTAGTGGCTTAATCTCATTTAGACAGCTGTAAAATATATTTATCATATGATGAATATTCTTATTTATAATATAAATATAATATATAGATATTTATGATATTTAATAAAATTACTACTTCGATATTAGCAGAACAGGCATAGTGAACTGAAATATGGTCCGTCTAAATGTCAGTATTTTCTTTGTTTTTACAGCTTGTTGTTTAAGTGGCAAATATGTACTTAGATATTTTTTGCGCTCAAATTGGACATGGTTTGTGTAGTTAATAGAAGCGCGCACGAGATGTGGGTGCCCTCTGGATGGACCTACCACGGTCGAAACAGTTCTGTGTAGCCCTTCAAGTAAAAAATAAACAAATAACATTATTTTTTAAAGATTTTTTTCCTTATATACTTAGTTATTTCATAATCAACCTTTTTATCTATACTAATCTAGGATATACCTTTATAATTTTTAGGATTTAACATGCAAAAAGAATTTATGTAGTTATTTTACATTATGTGAATAAGATTTATTAATACGTTTATAATATGTTAAAATGCACGGTTGTATAAACTTCCATTTCTAAATAGCAGCTAAACAGCAAATTTTAAGTACTACCTAAATTGAGATTATATATTTTTCAATTTATTTTTTAATTATATGCTATAAAACAAAATTTACTCTATGTATACCTTTTAACCGATATTTGTTGTTTGATGGTAAATTTCTTTCGATATTTTGACATTAACAAGCAGCCTTTGATAATATTTACTTTCTTTGGAAGGAAACATTCTTATATCTCTTATATATATATAACATTATGCCCAGACATAACATCGTCTATTTTGAGATAACAAGCCTACACCGTTCAAAGTGATACGTTTTCTTCAAATTAATTTTAACGATTATCTTTTCTAAAACAGAGTATTAAATTTTATTGAATTGATTCATTGTATTTATACTAATTGCATGCCATTCTTGACTTCTCCAATGTTCTATTAATATATAGATGCTATTCTATTACCAAAAATACGACATAAATAAAATATTACATTTTTATATTCAAAATACTATATTTTGAATTTATCCTCATTAATTTATGTTTTAGTAACTACTCAATTCTATTCTAAAAGTACGAATTTTGAGCTTTAAATATTATAAATACTGTTTTCTTTTTTAACATATATATATATTAGATAATTACCAAATACATATTGTACAAATACCCCTTCAAAATCATTTTTAATGTTTGGATTGTCTAGAAATTATAATAATTAAATATTTTATTTTGAGATATTTCTACTTTGTGAAGAACAACATATTTAAAAGTCTTAATTCATTATGTTTTTGTCATTTATAAAAATCTCTGAAATCAACAAAACATGTCTACTTTGTACAAAATCAAATTTTGACAGTTTACATTACATACTTTCTTAATGAGGTAATATGTTGATACATAGAATTTAATTTTTTTAAGTAAATTTAATTAAAATCAGCATTTTATATAAAATAAGAAATCCAAAATCTGATACAAAGAAAATGGCATTTTCTTTGCAGCCATCTGGAAGAAATATCCATCTCGACAAAATGTTTTGTTTCTTTTTATATCCTGTTTATCCGAATATTTTTCAAAAAATTCTTTATCCTTGAAAAATACAAAAATTTCAAATTTCAAAGTAACTGTTGTTATGCATGTGTTAATTTGAGTCGCATTATAACAGATTTCCAAATAAAATTTATTTAATTTGTTAAGAAAAAATATTCTTTATTTAATTAATATATTAATAATTATAAATTATCACCCTGATGCCTATAAGCAATCTATAGTCTATCTATTCATTTGTGTTATACTATAAAACATAGTTAAATGTGAATGTTGATAACAATTATAATAATTGTCTCAAAAGTAAAGTAGCAATTATTGTTTAAACACAAACAATGTTTATATAAATGTTCTTTTGTTTCGGTACCGCCAAGTTGAAAACATTATATTTTGTTTTCTTAAAAAAATGGCCGTAGAAAGAGTAAGTCTACGTTTATTTTTGTAAACGGTATACTTTTTTTGTGAATCATAAGTTATAAATATAGTAAGATATAAATAGTAAGCATTAAGTGTTCAATAGCATTAAAAGTTTTATAATACTTTTTATAACACATTTTTAAAGATATTTATTAACTGAAAACTTGTGATCATACAGGGTCTTATCAAATACATTTTAGACAACTATCAACATTTTAACATTTACATTTATTTCCCTAATTGAATACAAAATAATAACAACTCTCATGAAATATCGATAATTTTTAATCATAACACTGATAGCTTTATATTCAAAGTAAATTGTACCTAAGTAATATATCAGTAGGTAGTAGTACTATAACAATTTATTTGCTTCAAATGTTTTGTTTACATATTTGTTTCACTAAGCAAGTTTTTCGAAATTTTTACTTTGCTCTGCACTACTTCTATTTTAAATACTAAGTGTATCTACTCATTCAGATGAGCCGTATGTGCATTTATTTTGTCTGCTGTGCATTTTGGCATAGAGTCAGTCTTGATCTTTATAAAAAAAAATTCTGAGACAATTCTTTATTAATTGTCAAATCACAGGGAATAATTATTAATAGGAGAACGGTAATATTTCGACTGTACATAGTTAAGATAATACCCTCACACATTCTTACCAAAAAATATTTAAGTTGTTTTTATAAATTATATAAAAAAATCATTTTCCAACTTGAAATAAAGTAAATACTAATTTTCAAAGTACCAAATGAGAAAAAGAGATTTAAAAGTGAACACTGTCATGTATATAAAAAGAGATATTTATATTTTTTCGTAGGTGGAGAAGGTAAGGGTCTATGTACACACAGAGAGAGAGAGAGAGAAAGCGCGACACAATCAAACACGGAATTCACAGAGAGAATGAATTTCTCTTCTAATTACTATCAAACTATGTATTTTGAAATAACTATGAATGTAGTGTGGGGTGTCCAGTTGAGGAGTCCAGAGGTGTGCTAGAAGCGATGATTCGAAGAGGAGAGAATTGCGTGAGAAGAGAGGAGAAGAGAATAAAAGCAAAGCTTAAAATAGATAGGTGAGGAGAAGAAGTAGAATAAATGAAAGGAGAGAAGAGAAGAATTTTAGATATTTGTTTTCACAACTAGTATCATTTGATATCCTTCCAAATCTGAACAGCTGTCTAGCACATCTTGAACTTCTTTGATTGGTTGGCTAATCGGTTAATAGAGGTCTTGCATGTCCAATTGTCGCAGTCGCCTAATCATCACCTCCAGGGGCGTCGAGAATTCAGTTTGCCGGGGTTCAAACTCACTTCGCTTTCCAAATCTGGAGGTGGATAGTTGAAAATGGAGAGGAATGTTCTAGAGTTATTACTATAGCAATCCCTACTTGTTATAGAGTAAATAATCAATAGAAATCAATATATGGATAAAGGCAGAAAGCTTATAGGCCGTCATAGAATAATGAGACAGAATAATGAACCTGTGCAATACACATTAAAAAACCAATGCTATTTATTTATTTTAATTGTCGTTTATCGCTGCTCAAAGTTTTGTTTCATTTAGATGGTTTATACATATGTTTTATGTCGATTGATTTTATTTATTTATTGAAATAACTATTTTAAGTACATTATTTATCGTTATACAGCAAAAATAAAAATCATAAATAAATCGTTGAACTTTCATGTTATTAAAAGTTCTCAAATGTAAAATATTGCCTATTTTTAGTTTTATTATTCGATTAATTGTTGTCATTTAATTTAAAAAATTAAATAAGGAGTAAACTAGAGTAAGAATTTGTTTTTAATATTCTCATTAAAAGTTTTTCATTAATTGCTAAATACAGTAAGTAAGTGTATGTTTGAGTCCTAAGTGTCTGAAAAGTATAACATAGATTTAAAGAACTACACCAATTAATGCAACGAAAGTTTTGTCAAATAAATAATATTTGTAACGAAGAGTATCAAATTTAGTGTGATATTTATTTTGCAATAAACCTGGATGTCGGTAGATAGTTTAATTATTGAAACCATAAATTAGCTAGATATTTTATGAATTAAAATGAACTTTTGGATAATTCAAGTAAAATCACAATACAGAGTGATAAAATACGGAAGCCAAATAACTTTGGCAAATAATGCACGTTTAAACAATAATCACGCATTTGAATACGCACGAACAATGTTAGAAAAATGTTGAGATGTGAGGCAAAAGATTAAATTGATCAAATATGGAAGTAAAAGTTTTAACCTCTTTTTATAACAAAAATAAAACCAAAAACGCACTTTTAGAAAAAGAAACTTACTGTTGAATAATTAAATTCAAAGTATTTTACATATAGCCTTTTTCACGAATAAAGTTTATATTTATATTATTTAAAATAATCCAGTTAAACATGGCCCCTGATTTATCTTGAAAGAAATAATGCAGATAACATCTCCGATGTTTGGCAATTAGAAGTGTAACACTTTGATCCTTTTAACGCAGTTTACAGTGAGTGAGGAAACATATTATTTTTAAATCGAATAGATTATGTAATATTTTATTACGTAAAATTGCTATCAAATGGGTTAAAATTAGAAAATTTAAATTCAATGTTTTAACTAATCCACAATTATATGTATTATATGTACATTGATTCACTATATTTTAACGCAACCTTCATGAAAAGCGATAAACTGTAACGAATTATTCCGAATTTAAGAACTTTATGTGACATTTTTTAAACAATTGCAAAAGGTTATATTCAAGTTCTATCTGATTTGTGGTCGTGTCAAAGTAAATAGTTTTAGATTTTAAAAACATTTTTAAATTGAAATAATTATTGATTTTTAAAATGAATGTTTATATAATTGTAATGCAATTGTGATATATATATATACTGCTCATAAATTTAATGTGTGCTATATCCACACACATTTTTAATCAAGTGAGATTGTATATTTACAGCTTTAAAGCAATTTGTAAGAACTTGTTTGTACGTATTACTCTTAAATAAATTTAAAAATGTAGCCGTCTAAATGTAACCTAAAATAACCTTCCTTTTATCAAAGATTTTTGAGTAAATCCAAATATTTGATAATTATAAACTAGAATCCTAATTTTGAAAATTTAATTAACTGTATTAATGTAAATCACAAACTCAACTCCTTACTTTCTCGCTCCTTTCGGTTAAAATTAAATAAATGGCTTCATTTAAAATGATGAAATTCATGAACAAATTATTTGCCACGTTGTCTCGATTCCTGTGTTTATGCTATAGAGACGTCTTTGCTAAAGTGGTTCAATTTGTATTAATCTTATTTTTTAGCAAGTAAAATTGCTAATTACAGTAATTTATTAAAACTTGGAAAAGGCTTATAGAATCTCAAGAAAAAACTCATTTTGCAATTATGGTAGATTAGTATTTCAAACATATATTAAAACAAATTCGCTTATCTATAAAAGCCACACAAATAAAATAAATTGTGAATTTTAAATATATAAATGATTATTTTTCGCTATTTAAGAATTTAATTGTAGGTGATTTATTTAAAAAGAGTTATTCTTCATTGTATAAATTGAACTGTATCCATATTACAATGTTAATTATTTACTAAATTTAATTTACAAAAAAAGAAAACGGTACAAATATAAACAACATTTCGTGTGAACATTTTTCTTCAAAAATCTAAAGACATTAATTCGAATTACTTTAAAAGTTATAATTAATCATAAATATTTGACATAAACATTTGGGAAACTGTTATTTATATGTACAATTAATTGATTTCAATATTTAAACTTTGATATGGAATATGCCAGATAGAAGTGACTATATGAGTACAGAGAAACTTGCCGAAACTCGAGGACAGTTGACACATCATTTTAGAATCCTGTCAGTAGAGCTGGTAGAGCAATGTTTAATTGTATATTATTATTATAAATACCATGGGAGTGAGAATTAACATCCCTGTAATTGGGGAGCACTTGTATGCATTCATCCGAAGGAGAGGAGGGTGGGGAGGGGACAGAGGGGGAGAGGAAACGATCAAAGCTAAGGAAACAATATATCGCCACAGGGAACTAGCGACACTTGTGCTAATATTTATTTAAATTATAGAATCTTAATGAAAAATCTGCCCAGTGCTGAAGTTTCTTGGCTCTTTTTGTGGAATTTTAGTTTGAGAGGGCTTATTAGGCACACTTTCCAACATTCATTGAAACGTTATTTGTGTTGAATTATGCTCCAAGAAAGACAGAATTTTATGACGTAACTCATGTTTCCTGAATTGTGAAGTTTTATAGTGTTACACTTTGTGTTCGTTATGCTTGGCAAAGTGAACTTAATGTGTGTTATTCTACAGTTTATCTGTCAACGACACTTGTCCACTACTTATGTAATGTAGAGGAAGAAAAAAATTATCATGTAATTGAATTAACTGACAATTTAGAGATGAGTTTAAGTTTATTTGCCATATTAGTTGACATTTAAATACATTAAAAAAATCATTTATATAGTTTCAATGAGATAAATATGGCTAAACATGAATATAAATCGCTAAATATTGTGGTGTTAGAGAAAAAGGTCTAAATGGAAAAAGAAAAACAAACAGTTGTTGATATTTGATAAAAGTTATTAAAAACCTTTTTTAATTTAATTTTTTTTAACAAACTTTGTAAATCTCATTTTTGCAATAATATTAACATAGTTTTTTATAGAGCTTCAATGGCCAAAATATTTCTCTTTCAAATATAAAACTCCAAAATCTCTTAAATCTGGTGTGGTATATACATTTAGGTGTCGGGGTGACCCTGATGAGTCTTACATTGGTGACCAAACGCCACATAAACAAAAGAATGAAGCTGCATAAAATTAAGAGTGTCATTGGTGACCATCTTTTTCCTTGTAACTCTTGTTCTAATTATTATAATTGTAGCAGTTTCGAAATTTTGCTTTGCCAACCAAGGTTCCTTTTTAAAAGATATATTTCTAACGTATTCATCATTTTTGAATTAATGTACTCTCTCTCTCTATCTCTCTCTCGTTTTGAAAATATTTTTTTCTGTAATTCTCATTTCTTGTTTTAATCTGAAATATTTACATTTTGTAGGCACTTTTAAATTTCCTGATGGCAAATATTGTATATTCGAAAACGTTCGAACTTATATAATAAATGATCCAATAACAGTTTGTTTTTATCTTTTTATTTAAACTTGCTAAATTTAATGAAATTATTGCACAATACTAATAATAATCCTTACTTATTATGTATATTACAAACTAATAAATGAATAATATTTGAATTTTGTAATGGAAACAAAAGCATTATTAACACATATACACGGATAATGTAATAAATTACCAGATGTGTATTTTCCCATTAGTTCTATATCTTAAAATTGGAAAGATAATTAGGACAAATCCAGTAAAGGCGGTCGCTATATTCGATTTTTTATCGCCAAAAATGGCAAAAAGCTGGTTAGCTACAGACAATTTTAAAAGATATAAATTCATTCAAACCAC
>JAYRBW010126779.1:0-16454 GCA_036023295.1 Invenusta paracnida | reverse complement strand
CTCTCTAGTTTGTTATATATATATCGATGCTCTGGCCTGCTTCGGCAGTTGAACTTTGTCATTTTGATTTGAATAGAGAGATTATTATTATTTAGTATACCTAAATAGTACTTACAAACTACCTGTTTTATAATTTTTTTTCTGCATGCTTATTTCTTATTTTTCATTTTATAAAGATGCTTAGTTTCTAAATATATAATTGTAAACGCCTTTTAAAATATCCTAATAAGGGTATGTTAAAAGGGCATTTATTTTTTTTAAAATACCCTTTTCTTGATAAATACCCTTATAAGGGTATTTTTTAAGGGTATTTATCAAGAAAAGGGTATTTTAAAAAAGAAAATACCCTTTTGAAATACCCTTATAAAGGTATTTTTTAAAGGTATTTTTTGAAATACCCTTAAGGGTATTTTCTAGGACCATAGAAAAATACCCTTATTTGGCCCCAAAAATACCCTTTTTTCTAGCAGAGTGAACTTCACCCAACGGTATACTTTTACGTTTTCCTGTGCATTTCAGTTAAAACTATTTTTAGAAATGCATTTAAATCTATGTTAAAAGAATATCTCAAATCTTGAGATGCCCATCGGGTAAAGACACTTTCAAAATATCTCAAACGTTGAGATGCCCATCGGGTAAAGACACTTTCAAAATATCTCAAACGTTGAGATGCCCGTCGGGAAAAGGTTAAACAAATTGGTTTAAATCTATTTTTCCTTGTATGCAGCAGCACGTTATACAATAACGTAAATAATTATAAATGTATTATAAATAATACATTTTGGACTGTGTTTAAGGTATGTACGCGATTCTCAATTTGTAGTTGTGATATTGTTGAATAAACATTCATTATTAATATCATCTATGGACATTTTTAAATGAAATCAGAGGTACTACAAATAACAATGTTCTTCTCACTGTCTTCCATGAGCCACATAAACTTTTAACACATGTCTACCACTCATTAATCCGACTCTAATAATATTATGAATTTCAACTCCAATGACAACTGTAAATAAATGACGTCTAAATTAAAGACCACTATAACCCTCCACTCTACCGATTCCCATTTTACAGTTTTATTTCACAATAAACATATTTTTATTAATATTACAAGTGTATGCATACACACATCTAATATATACTCACTGCAGAACCAAAAGCTATGTTGATAATAACTCGCACAAAAACTAGCTTTAAAATGGACGACGAGAATCTTCAGATGAAAAGATAAATGAGCAACGTCATTGGTTTATCGATTGCTATGAGTATGAGGAAACAAAGAAAGTATATATACATATTTGTATAATTTTATGTGTAACTTGTTACCATAATTTCATATCAATAAGTGAAATCAAAAGTAGAAAAATTCAAGTTTAGAAGCAAAACATTATATATTATTTAAACAATTATATTAAGTGATCTTTAATACAAACACATCTTGATTAAGTTTATATACTATAACAACCGTTGATATAATCAGGAGGACGCACACGAAATAAATAAATAAATGTATATTATATACCGAAAATCTCCGTTGATAATAGTCACAAAAATTACAAAATTGCTCTAGACTGACGATAATAATGCTGCATTTTACTTACTATCTCTTTGAGTTAGTTATCATTGTCGAAATATTTTTTAACAAAGTCATGCTGGTCAGCGGCGATAATGCCATCTTTAAAGAACGCACGGTTCGACGATGCAGCTTGGACCAACTCAATAGAATTAATCGTTCCGAAATCATTTCTTTAATTCAATGTTCTCTTCTTTGCATGAATGATTTGAATTACCTCGCAACGATTTATGATGCTCCCAGTCGTGTGTGCAGTCTCTATCTTAACAAAACAACTGCTAATTTTCTCAAGGAACAACTGCCCAACTGCAACCAGTCAGTCACTGCCTTCGTCCGACAAACGAACTCCATAATCGAGCGTTGTCCAGCTGACTACACGCTGTATGATCCCGCCAGACCCTGGTCATACTACAAGGTCACATCAATGTCCTACAACTGGACCGATGCCAAGCAGCATTGCTCATCCCACTCCTTGGGATCCAAGTTGGCCCAACTCAGTAACTCAGCCGAAATGACTTACGTTCGGTCCCTCACTACTGCAAACGCGTATCTTGGTGGATATCAACCCCCTGGTTCCGATGAGCCAGTTGGTGGTTGGCTATGGACGGGGTCTGAAGAGTCTATAGAACCTTTTATATGGACTGTTCAATATCCGGATAACCATGAAAATATGGAACATGTAACGAATTTTGGTGATACTGGTATTAATGATGCTTCGGAAGAAAATATTCAACTTGTAGTGTGTGAGTGTCTTCTAATGTAGACAAAATTCTGTATTTTGATCATTTTAGAATACACCGACTTGTAAACATGCCATAACAATATTTTTTAGTAGATAAAACCTTACATAAATGTTGTAATTATATGTTATTGATAAAAGAAAAAAACAGGCTCATATAACTGACCAAATCATTCTTTATTTGAAAATCTAAACACTTTTTACAGATTGGTTATTTCCCATAAAATTTTCCTTATTTACTAGACTTGTCTTTTAATTTCCTAAGAGTCTTTGTATGTATATGTCATTTTATCAATTGTTATAACAATATAAAGGTTTTTTGTTTTAAAAATACAATGAGTTCATGGCGTGTGGAAACAAATATATTTCAAAATGATTGTATTATTCTGTTAAACGCATTAATTATATATTAATTTAGAACACGCATATATGTATTCAAAAAACTACAAATGATCTACATTTTCAAAGAAATGTGAAGATTTTTATGTAATAAACAGTAGACAGTACAAAAGCATTCAAATATTGACCTTCTATAGTATAATTGAATGATATGGAGCTGATAATAAGAGTAATAACATTCGTTATTAAATATGTATTGACTAAATAAGGTTTCAAATAAGTACATTTTAGGTGATTTGTGTAATTTTTCATAAACAATCTGAATTATTCATCCATTAAATAGGTATATCAACAGTCAAAAAGTATGAAATTATGGTTGATCATGATTACAAAAGAATATTGATAATTTATATGTTTATTATAAATTAGAATTGTCTATGTAATTAAATATTATTAATTTATAATACAATCCCACATCAAATAGTTATCGTACAAATAATGATAGTATGATATATTCTTCAACGTTGTACTACATCATGAACAAATAATTGTATCGAAATATTTCATTTAATTTGAAGTAAATATTCTAATACCGAGAAAAGTGTGTTTTAGAAAAGCTTAATGTTTGCTCATTAACTGAAGATGCTTATCTGTTATTAAATTATTAAAATTAGATGTAATAAACCTTTTAATTTTATGTAGCCAGAAACTTTTTATGCCACACGGACCCGATTTCTATTTTATTAGCCAATCTACATAATTTATTCTGTTCAGTTTAATAACGTTTACATATGCTTACTTTTTATTTTAAGATAATATGTTTTTTTATTTATTTAAATATATATTTCGATTTAATTAAATACTATATATGCAACAGAATAAAAAAACATGTTCCATTAGAAAATCTTTTATTTGTTATTTGTAGGCAATTTTGTACATTTCGGTATGTGACTAAAAAATCAAATTGAGCAGTCAATTGCAGTCAATTGCAACTTAGTTCGCACCTAGAGACCTTAGTGAAATGCTCTTTGCAAATAACTTTGTTCCACAACAAATAAAATATAAATGAGAACAATTAAAATGACAAATATAACGAGAATAATTTTAATGCACTTTTCGCCTTTATCACAAAAAGAAACCTATAATATTTATATGTAACAAAATTAGTCTTGTGGCATTGTAATTAATTTTGTATAGGTATATATAGGTTTTCCCGATCAAATAGAGACGGGCAGCAGAACAAATATGCGTTGACATCAGATCGAATAGAGACGGCTGAGATTTGAATTTTAAAGTCGCGTATTTCGTCAGACTAAATGTTGACAAGGCCATATTATCAAATGCGTCCAAGCAAAATGAAATGTTGACAGAATAATTGTATAGGTAGAGTATTTAGAGATTATAATGCTAACTGAGAGTTGATATTAATGTATCGTGGCATGTTAAATTAAATCCTATAGGTATATGTACCTATTAGTATAATATAGGAATATGGACTGAAATAATTCAGGCAGTTATGTCATGGCTGAATCTATTGACATTATTTGCAGTAATTAATTCAGTTCATATTTCTATTATTATCTGATATCGATTTGTTTAGTTTGATTTTTGAAAATTTAGCCGTAATTACAAAACTTATAAAATCATTCATAACTCTGCTTCATTCATTCATGGTAAATAGATCAAGCACTTGGGTATAACTTAAGCAAATATCCTAATGGTAGGTATTTATGGTACCTACAGCAGAACAAATAGAACAATACACTGCAGCATCCATGATGGACGTTGATAATATTATAGATGAGGACGCGATGGAGTTAATTATGAAGGAAATGGGTGATCCTTAGAAGATATTGATATTCAAGGAGAATGGACAAAATGGAGCGTGAGTACGGATCAACTGAAGCAAGAGAAGAATATAAATTCCGATATTCGAAGCGATTTAAATTATTTGTCACAGATGTTCTAAAAAAAAGAACCCATTGAAGAAATGAGTGAATGGAAGCTGGCACAATGTTTTTGGTGATTCTATTATTCGTTGAGAAGAAATGACAAAATGCCCTACAAGCCAGCAACTCTCATTTGCATAAGAGCTTGAATAGCTCCCCAGTCGTGACCAAATTGAAACAAACAATGAATCTGTACCCGTAACCACTTTTATGCAGAAATCTAATTTTCAATCACTCTTTAATAACTGTACATTTAATAATTGTTCCTTTTCATGAATTGGACGTTGTCGAGTTGTGCATATTTGTTTCATGCAGAAATCTAATATGATGTTTTATAGTATTTAAATTAGAAAATCGGTCGTAATATCATTTACGGCCGAAAAAAAATTGGACCGTGTCTGCAATTTTGTTATATCACGGGAAGGTATTGGGACAATATCAGATAATAATTGGTATATATAATACATACAAAATTGTAAACAATTATCTAAAATGCAAATTATTGCCATATAGGTACGCGTAAAATATATAACAGAGCATATAAGTATATTATATTTATAAACTGTCTCAATAGATGTTACAAACATCGACGACCTAATTTTGCTCCAAATATTGTTATATTCCTTCGCCTACATGAGGTCAAAATGTTCCCAAACACTTCAATTTTAATTCATTATAACATACATTGATTTTTTAATAATTTTCGACAAATATAAAAACATAGTAGTTTTAAATATCTTATGAACAATTATGAAAACATTAATTCATTCACATACATTTTTTACTGTATGCTTACCTCTGCGGTCATTTTTATCCCATTTTCCGGTGCAGCTGGGGGTTAAAACGCCATTTAAATCCAACTTTGCTTTCCACTCATAGAGATATAAACATGGACAACTGAAGAGGATAAGCCTGTTAAAAAGATATAAATAGTATTGGGGTGTGCTTCAGGATCGTCACATGAATCCCATCTCTCACAGGGCTGGAAATGAAATATACTTGTTATTAATAGATCCCTTTCAAAATGTACAGAAAGAATTTATTATCAAATTGATGATAGTAGTAGAGGGTGGTGGAGGACGGGATCACCCCTCCCCTCCCCCTTCCGCTTCGCTCATTGCAACCAATCAGAATCGAGTTAGGACTTGAGCAATGATAGGACACTGAGATATACAAAACGCACGCGCGTGTCTGTTATAGTCATTCCATTTCTGTTCTCGCCGTGTACGGTCGTATTTCTACGTGGCTCTCAACGCTGTCATGATACCTTAATACTTCCAATAATATCCATGAAATGGAACAATTTCTCCAGGATTTGCTAGGTGGTTATTTTCAACCGCTAGATTCATAAATCCCCTCTTCTTCTACTGAACCAGGCCCATCCGATCAATCCAATATACTACTCAACTCAACTTCGTCTCCGGCACGGGTACCTTCCCCAAATGCAATCAAGTATACCTGGGGGCAGTGTTCCCTCGACTTCGAAACTAAGGAGAATCTATATAAAAATAGATGAACTTGTCATCCAGATATTATACCTGTTATAATGGAAGACTATCGCGATGAAAACGTACATCGATTATGCGCATCCTCAGCTTTTGGGGGAGCACTAAGATATATTCGATTCGAACCCATGAATCTTCCAATACAACCGCAAGATTTCCTTGCCTCCATTAGAAATCAAATAGAAGAAGTAACCAATTTACTACTCGATGGATGCATTGAATGCAAAGCTCATCCCGTCATAGCCCTACGTATCCTGCAGATCGATCCTCATACAAGTGATATCATACGATCAGAACAACAATTTTTTTTCTCCAGGCCGAAGTTGTCAACACCTCTACCTTTTATGACTGTACTACAGGAACTCCTGCGTCTAATGGAATAATTTATTCAGAACGGCACAAACTGGGTAGTTGAATCAATTTAATGGTTTGACATGCGTATTGTTAGATACCACAGCATCCCCAAGAGACGTGGAAAGAGCTATACGGAACTGCCGCCTAGATTAAAAGCCAAGCAAGCAGCAGTAAATGTCAACAATGGGATTAAAGAGGATTATTTCAAATATTCGGTTCTCTCGGTACTGCACTATGACGATATCAAACACAGAATATACCGAAGCCGTCCTGCAGTCTATAAAGATTAGGAAGACGAGCTCAAGTTCACCAGTTTAACCTTTTCCATCACTGCCGGTGAGATTCCCTACTTTGAGAAGTTGAACCCGAGTATCTTTATCCACCTACTTGAGTGGGAGGAGGGCAATGAGCAGCACCCGGTCAGGATGTTGCGTGCTTGCGGCTACCTTATACGACAAGAAGTCTATGGAGAGAATGATCGAGAACCTATACTGATAAACGTCTTAACATATTAGCGCGATGAGGATCACCCAGCCCACTACATGGCAGTAGTCAGCATTGTGTCTGCTTAACAGTTAGAAAAATAAGATTGGCTTTCGGGATTCATAGCAGTTCATGATGTCATCACTCGACTCACTGGTGCGGAATCTATCGCCTCGGCAACTATCCCTCACTCGTCTACTCTTCTCCGATGATGAGAGCTTCAATCAGATTGCCTTTCTCAAGGGTTATTCCCCTACTCTTATCTCACCGGTCCCGCTCGTCTAAGAGATCAGTTTCTACCACCGATGGAGGCATTCTTCGACAACCTATCGCAGAAGGAGTGCCGCGCGGAGGCAGGCTCAACTTGCATGGTCGACTCTAGGGTGCAAGTCTCTCAAGGCTACATGTTAGCTTACCTAAAACTTGACGTTCACCATCCTGGAACTTGGATGTTCCAAATGATCAATGGGAAGTGGGTCTACTTGAGATGTTCTTTGTCAGTTCAATCAAAACAATCAGTAAGGGAGAGCATTCATAATATCCATAAAACTAAACTGTAGAAAACTGTAAATATTACTATCGTACCCGAAGGCGTTCTTGAAACAGCAGGCTTATCACTAGGGAGACGGATGATTCTTATCACAAAAGAAAAAATATAGTCGATCATAAAGAATTTTTCTATAGTAAGTAGATAGTTCTCGAAAATTTGGTATTTCAAGGAAAAATGACTCACTTAATTCCATTACATTGGATCCCTATACTGCCTTTCTATTTGGATTTTGGAGGTGTAGCAAACCCGGTAAATATAACTGCAGAGGCAAAAGGTGGCCAATTTTTCGAAACAAGTGATGGAGATTAATCTGTTACCAGGGACTACTATAAATTAAATAATTCCCTGTCTGTTACATGTACCTTTAGTGTATGGGAAAGAATATCATTATCCTAAATAAAGACCCGCCTTTTGTGACACTGTTCAAGTGTCCACCGAAAGAAAAACCGATGGGAGAACAAGAGAGAGAACTATATCTAATTTTAGATAAACACTCATTTGCGCATCGTCCCTTTAAGTTTGGACATACCTATGAAACGTAAAAAGTAGCACCGCTCACAATCCCCCATGGATACTACCTGTCACCTGAACTGCTTGTTGAGGAAATCAAAAAACTTCTTAAGAATGATCAGATTAAACATCGATTTGAATTTGTTGCATCAAGTAATAGGGTGACATTTTGCATGATTGATAATAAAAGTACAGTTAGGATGGATACTGCAGTTCTCAATGTACTTGGTTTTACTAATACTTTACTTGGAGAGGACAAAGTTGCTGAGTATGTTCCAAATCTTCGGAGAGGAATCTGTAGTCTCTATGAATACTGTGACCTATGCTTGGAAACATATGTCGGTAATGAGCTAATTGTACCCCTTCTACGTACAGTTAGTTATAATAGTGGAGGTGCCTTTGGACAGACAATTACAAGACAATGTGATAATCCACTGTATGTGCCCCTCATCAAGCACACAATCAACAGTATTGAAGTAATGCTGTGCGATGATGCAGGAGCGATAGTACTCTTTGTTGAAGGTAAGGCAGGACTTACATTCTTATCCGCCGAAGAACAGTATAAACATGTGCATGCACACATACTCTCACTCCTACTATGGCAGCTGCAGACTTTAGCGATGATGGGAGCTATTCAGGTGATGAATTGGTGGAAGATGCTCGTGAAATGAATTTCCTACTCAGCATAGTATCACTTTTTTACTGCTGATACCAATTGAAGGGATGAAAATGTGTTGACAGAAGCTATAATTGATTGGCTTGGATATATTTACTACTGCCGTAAACAGTGGTATGAGAGTTTCCAGTTGATGGGTCTCGAGACTAAACTAAAGCGAACGGTGCGATCAAAGTAAGATAGTTATTCAGTGTGAGTTTTATGAGCAGGCTTAACAACCACTCGATGGAATAGAACGTACCTTTGCCAGACATAAAATCGCCATGGGTTAACTCTTCATAAACATGGAGATGCATGGAGAAACATGCCCATGCATACATAATGGGTTAATAGCCCGTGTACAAAGAGCGAGCTCTCTTTGTTTGAGAAGAGACCTGTTCAGACTGTGCTCGATATGCGAAATGGGTAGATGTACATCCTCTCAATAATGTTACTCAAGGCAATACTCCCATCGAGTTTACAATTACTTCCTCCCCTGATGAATATATTGACATGAATGATACTATGCTTCACTTGCATTCCAAAGTTGTTAAAGCAGATGGAAACTCCCAAGTGCTTATGAACTTTAAGGGCTAACAATGCTCTATACAAATCCACTGCTTCGCTTTGTGAATCTACACCCCCGCTTTGATAGGAACTTTCTGAATGTCTACCCGGTAAATCGTCTCCCTATTTGACTCAGAAAGTCGGATAAGAACGGCGCTGTTGGTCTCATTGTCAATACTGATACTGACAATCTCCCCGGTCAACAATGGATCGCCTGTGTTCTTCTGCCCCATGGATGTGGGGAGGTATTCGACTCGTTTGGACATCTACATCCGCCTCGTGTTCAAATTCTGTTAAATAAACAGTGCTAATATAAAGGTAGCAGTAAAGCATATAATTTTTTTTGTTTTATTAAAAATGTTTAACTATTTGCTATATAGTATTATTTTTAAAGTGCATTATACCTACTGTGTTTATCTGAAGTTCAAATAAATTAATAGATATTTATTTACGGATGTATTTCAATTTTTTATGATCAGCTGTGTGGTGAACGATCCTGTTTTATACTAGTAATCCAAAGCACGAGTTGCTGTCTTTGTTGTTGATTCGGGGGGTCCAGATATATGAACCATTTAGGTCGCACCTTCCTCAGGTACCCAGTCAGAGAGACATAATCTGCAAGGATATTTCTGCCAGAGTAAGGTAGTCTTGAAGTGATCCATTTCGGGCAAAACAGGATAAGATCATTTTCTTCTTCGTAAACACAGTCTTCGAAGTTCGCATATTCTTGGTCCCAAATTCTCATGTCGTTATTTGTGCTAAGGCAGTGTCCGCCCCTCATCTGCGCGCAAATTATTTGTTCCCGGCAGTTTCACTTGTTTCTATGCAGCTCGTCATGGTATACAGCCTTATGTCGATCGTTGGGGGTCGATTTATATTTGATGTCACGATTAACCTTGCATTTTACAGTTTTCATTCCCAATGGTACCTCGTCATGGTTCATGAGTTTGGCTGTGTTCACTTCTTCATCCGCCCTTTCATTCCCCACAGTGCCACAATGACTAGGAGTCCACTGGATGGTTATTCTGGTGTTATTTGCGGCATCGTACATTTTATTCTTCAGATGTTCGAGATCTCTATCTAGTGAAGGTTTCCATCTCACGAGGGTTCTCAACAACGATTGGCTGTCTGTGTAGATGATGACGTTTGCAGGGGTTCGTTCTATTACTTCTTTAATTGCCTCCAACATGGTCTTAACTTCCATAGCATAGGAGCTGCAAAGCCTACCACCCGCTGTTCTTCTCACACGCTGTTCTCCTCTATAGTATATCACTGCGGCACTTCCATCATTCGTCATCTCTCCTTGGGTCGAGCCATATGTGTATATCTCCATCTCCTTCCCTCCACTATCTTCTTTGGTCTTCTCAGCCGCACGTCTCTTAACTTCAGTGCTGTTTTCCTTTTTGCTGTTATCCACTGTGTTTTCAAAGAGTAGGACTCCCGCTGAAAACAAGTCTTCCCCTGGTTTGTTCCTAGCTAGGTTGAGCTCTAGCCGCTTCTTGTCAACGATGGTATTGGTTCTCTCCAATCTTGCTTAGTTTCTGAGCACTGTGTTCCTAGCTAGGCTTCTAGCTTCATGGTTTTCCATAATTATTCTCCTGGTGTTTGATCTCGGGAGGCGGAAAGACTGGAAATGATTGATCAAAGAAAATGGTTGATCAAACTGGAATGATTGATCAAAAGGAAATGATTGCTCTTCTTTTCGCTTCAATTCTGATCGGACCAACTTTAATTTCCATGAACAGACCCGCGGAATTCCCTTGGCGTAGATTTAACCATTCTCAGACTCTTTTTTGTGCACTCTCCAACGTCTCGAAACCACTCTTCGTAATCCACGGCATCCATCCTGCTGCTGCATACCATACCACAGATTTCAGTACCGCTTGTATATGGTGCGCATAGATTCGTAGCTCCATCCCCAGTCCCAATCAGAGCTCTTAACACATATATGTTCTCTTTTTCATCTTCGTTACCGTGGCTTCCAGTTGTTTTCTGAAGTTTAGCCTCTGGTCGATTACCACTCTCTGCAGTAACTTTGTCTCCTTCTTGAGGCTGATGTCTTTTCCTCCGAGTTCAAGTTCGGATTGCGACTCTCTCGTTTAGGTTGATAGTATAGAGGCACATCTCCGTTTTGTTTGGATTCAGTTCAATCTTGTTTTTATCTGCCAAGCTTTCTATCTTTACGAGGGCTCTTGCATTATGTCCTTCAGTTCAACAAGATTGTTTCCACTGACCAACCTACATCGTCTGAAAATCCGCTGTATTCACAGCTTTCCTCTGTGAAGCTGTTCGAGTCATTTACATAGATCAAGAATAGAATTGGTGAGCTTACGGATCTTCGTGGTAGCTCTTCTTTCATTTTCCTCCATTTACTGAGTTTTCCATTATACTTGACTTGAGCTCTCTATCTTCGAGGAAGTCTTTATACCACCTGACGAATGGTCTTAGTACATTTTCTTCCATTATCCTTTCAAGTAGTCTTGGCTTCCAAACTTTATCGTACGCTTTAGAGCAGTCGATGGCTGTAGTCAGAATCCTGTTATGCGGCTTCTTTTTAAATCCGTCCTGCATAGTCTTACAGAGTCTTATCACGTGATTTTCTGTTAATTTCCTTCTCTGAAAACCCGCTTGCCAGTAATTGATCTTATTTTCTCTCTAATACATGAGTCTGTTTAGCACTATTTTCTCTAAAATTTTAACTGGAACTTGTGTGAGGTTCATCGGTCTAAATGATTCTTTTGCATTAGGGTCTTTGTCATTTTTCAATATAGGGACTATTTAAGCTTTCTTCCAACAGCTTGGAACACTTCCATTCTTCCAGCTATCGTTACATATGTTCAGGAAGTACTTTCGGGTTCTTTCACCTGCTTTCTTAATCATGATGGGTTCCACTCTGTCATGGCCACCCTTCTTTTGTCATTTGTTTGTTCGAGGGATGTATCGAGCTCGTCTATTGTGAATTTGGTTTTAAAGTCTAAGTCTCCTTCTAGATTTTTTATTTTTCTAAGACTCTAATTTTGATGGCTCTGTCTTTCAGGTCAGTCTTGATCGAATTTACTTCCACATATTGCTGGATGAAGCTATTTGCTTTCTCCTTGTAGATCTTTCTTTCTCTTCCTTCTACCATCAGAGTTTCATTTGGGCATCCTGTTCTTTAACCGTCACTGAGACATTTCGCAGTCTTCCAGACTTTATTATAGTCTCCACTTCCTTCTATCTCCTATATGTACTTTCTCCAGAATTGTCTTTTGATTTCCTTAATCGCATCTTTGACTTTATCATTAGCTTATTTCTTCCACTCTTCGGTGTTGACTCTGCTTTTTCCAAACTTTTTGTTTCGATCTTTAACTAGCAGTTATATTTTTCTGACTAGTATGGTTTGTTGTGACGGTACACTTTTATTTTACGAGTGTTGTTCTTTACTGCCTCATTTATCACTTCATTAAAGTCTTTAATCTTTCGGTGCAGCGTTTCGTTTTGATAAAGTATATCGACCTTTCTCTCGAGCTCTTCTTTAAAACTGACCCATTTTGTCTTCTTCCAGGCCCAAGAGAAGGTTTTATTCTTCTTAAGAGTATTGCGACCGCACTGCACGGTTATAAGTATCGGTTTATGGTCAGAGCTAAGTTCATCCAGTATGGTCCCTGTAATTCCGTTTATTATTTTTACTCGCAACTGTAATGTCCGGAGAACTCTCGTTTCCATTCCTTCTATTTTCTCTTGTGCTACTCCATCGTTTATTATGTGTTGTCTCCCTTTCACACCATCTAATTAGAAAGTATGCTTCATCATCTCTGGCGGTAATCTCGCTCCACCTTTCTGAATGTTGGTTCCAGTCTCCTCCCATGATGGAGTATTACTCTGATGTTATCCAGCTGTCCAGGGGGTCCTGAGTTCTTCGCTCCCGAATTCTTAGGCCCAGCTTTAATGGCTACTCTGTATATGTTACTAATTTTGATTTTGAGGTTGTTGCTGGTGTGGATCTAAGTTTTAAGCCCTTCGCTGGTGACTGATCCACTCCAATCGTGAATTCTCTGAGATGGTATGTTCTTCTTGATCAGCGTGAAAAGGCCTCTAGCACCCATCACGTTGCGAACAGCAGTTCTGTCGTTTCTCATCGAGCTATAACCTCTGAAACCAGGCGTTTTTTACCATCTTTGAGCTTTGTTTCCAGGATAATGGCTATCTCGCGTCCAATCTGTTAATAAGTCCTTCCAGCTCAATAGATTTATTAGCAATTCCATCTGCATTCCATTGGATGATCTTGAGGTTGCTCCTATTGGTATTTCTAAGTTTTTGGTTCCCCTCCAATGTCTGCGTTTGGCTGTCTGATACGGCGTGTCTCCTGTTGTCTTCTAACAATTTTGATGCACGTGCCTCGCATTTCCAGAGTCCAGCTCTCACTTCTCCCTCGAGTTGGGATCTAGTCACCTTTGCACAACTATTGTGATATTTATCTTTGCAGGTAGAACATATAGTCTTGATTTGAGCTTCTTTGTGAGGTTTACTGCATTTTCTGCTTTTTCTCAGAGTCTTTTTTTCGTTATGCTTGGGATTTTCTTCCTTTCTAGGTCGGCCTGCCCTGTACAACATTTGCAGCACCAATCTCTCTCATACTTCCTGACTTTATCACTCGCTGCTCTCTTCATCTCAGAACAGTTTGTGTGGTAACTGTTTTTGCACTCTTTGCAGTAGATGTATTGGTAGTCTTCACGCATTGTCTTTCCACACTTTCCGCACTCCACTGTGGGTCCAGATTTTTGTTTGATGTCTCCAGCCTTCAGTAGTAGCATGAAGGGGTTCCAGACTGGATTAGTACCCCTCCCCGCCAAACAAACAGATGAGTCTGTTTCTCTGACTCCGTGGTAGGATCCTCTTTGTCTCCCTCTAGACTGTCCCCAACGCTGCGGACAGGCGGAATCCAGTAGCCGGAGAGTTGCTGTCGTTCAAGTCACACACAATTAATAGTTTAATGAAGTAAGGAAAGACTGCAATTTCCACACACACATTAAGTCTATGACACGTATATATTAGATATATCACAAGATTCAACAAGAATGATGCTCCAAACACATGTATTAATGAAGATAATGTATAATTTCAAGAGCTAATGAGCTATACATTCATCTGCTAAGATGGCGGAAGCAGGTTTGTAATTCCCGTTTCTTCAGCGGAAAGTTTTGGAGAACTCTGATTGGATAGAGGTTGTATAGCCTTAGCTACAAGCTCCAGCGTGAGATAATTTGGGATTCAACTTATTATTTAAAAACGTGGCTTCGAATGTCTACCGCTGGGATCCCTCTAAGTAATTAATCAAAAACTGTAGGCAAGGTGAGTAATACAATATATGTATATTATGATTACCAGACTTATGTTACCGATACTTATAGTTTCGGTAGTACGGTAGACTTAGATAATCTACACGTACAGCCTGGAGGTAAGTGGACACTGGAAATTGACAAACGTTGACCAGCTTGTGACTAGCTTGTGGCAAAATACAAGTAAAAACAAGGGTTTATATAGTATAATATTTCGAAACTTGTTTCATCCAGGTATGCCTAGAAAGTCATGTACACTTAGATGAGAGCAAACACCAAAAGGTGAAATCAACACGTTTTACATAAGTTACATTAATAAAATTACATATTAGAATAAAGTACGTAGAAGATTGGTTTCAAGCAAAATAAGTCATGATATATACATAATATATAGATATAGATATAAATTACAAAAGATAACACAAAACTGGTTTGGATATATATGTATGCTCCTCGATTAGATTCGGCTGGTCATGCTTTACATAAGTAACCACACACATATAAGAAGTGCGTGTTTGTAACACGTCAGCACACTTCAAAACAGTTTTCACTCCTGGTACATTACACTTCAGCAACTAATACACAAGAAGCAAATGTTTTAATCGGTCAAATTATATAATATAGAAATTAACAAAAGAAATTCAACTTTATTACAGAGCCACCCGCTCAGTGGAACAGACTCCGTGTATTCCCCAAACAATACATAACACAGTGTCACCGAAAAAAACATTCAATACTGACTACTGTGTGTCAGTCAAACAGCTGATTTGCTGGTCCCTCACGCGCCGAGCTGTGCCTAATCCGGGCGTCTCCAACGGCAACTCCCCGTGATCCCAACTGGCTGATGTATTCTGCTCCGGCGGTCAATTCCAATTCGTCTGCTCGCGCTGATCCATGACCTCTGATCCGCCCTCGTCAGTGTATGTATGTTGGGTCGAAAACGTCGTCTCTCTCCAGACATTGGACCTCGATTTTCACCTGCCCCGCTGACCCAAAAGCCACGGACACCATGCTGGAAACCAGTTGGTTTTATCTCCCTATCTTTTTCTGATAGTTCTGATAGCTACTAGTGAGTATGCCTTCAAGATTCTACTTAAAGATTCGCTTTCAATAATATTCTATTAGCTTAGCAATAACATTATAAACAATAATTAATTAGCGAGACATGTTGTCTTAGACTTCAACGATTCTAACCTAAATTTTTTTTGTTATCTGTTTAATTTACATTTTTTGTAAAAAAGAGTACAAAGCTTTACACGCCCGATTGACAAATTAGTTATCACGACTAACTGCCTTCTACAAATTATTTGCTTGATATTTCTTTCTTTGGTGATTGTCTATCCGACCTATTTACTCACCAGAAGGTGGTATTATGTACATAGCCTTATTATTATAAGATGTATTATGTAGGCTTTGCTTTTATTTACTAATGACTTAATGATTAAACTATTCACGTCTACATGGTTAACTTTATCTCCATTTTAACTTTTGACCGGTTGTCCAAGTTCAAATTATAGTATTCTTTTGTTAATCACCAAAACTAATCAATAACTATTCAATAACCTTACAGACAATACCATTAGTAATATTATGTATACTCATTTAACTGTTAACCCTTTGGCTGGATGCCTCAGAGTTTAGGTTATGTATTGCATTTTGCGTCCCTCCCCCCCCCTATCATATGTATCTAGCCTCCTATATTCTTTCAATGGTCTCTATACCTATGGATATTAGATAGATAAGTGTCGCCTCTTATCTATGACTTTCGCTCGGCCGTCAATTACTTTCATACATTCTCATTTTGCTTTCTTAATTTAATTTATTAACACGAGCGAAACTTTTACTTCTTTAATTTCGTAACTACTATTAATCTTAACCTTATCTGAACCCGGGGGGGGGGAGGGGGCTA
>JAYRBW010126768.1:0-16462 GCA_036023295.1 Invenusta paracnida | reverse complement strand
CGACCGGCTTATTCAATAAATAGCTACATTTCTCTACTTCTGTCTTCTTCTTTGACGAACAACCCACAGACGTTACAGAAGCGACTAAGTCCGTCAAATCTACCGCTTAATCGAAATTTACAAAATTTTAAACAAAATCTTATTATAGGTTATAAAAATATGTATAAATAAAATAATTATTTATCCAAATATTACTATTAATTTTGATTTTTGAACATAAACTGTTATTAAACAAGTGTCGGATAATCTACCCGACACTAAATATTATAAACGAAAAATCGCTAATAAAAGATATTAAAATATTTCGTGGCGTTTTTTACGCTGATTCTTGATATATGTTTTTTTTGTACGATTTTTCGTTTGTGATATTAAGTGTTGAATAGATTATCCGACACATGTTTAATAACAGTTTGTGCAAAAATAAAAATTAATACCTATTTGTATATATATATTATTCATATTTTAATAACCTATTATGGGTTATTGCTATAGGGTTTTCTTTAAAATTAAGTATAATTAAAATATAAGGAAATAACATATAATATAATATTATAATAAAATTAAGTACATTTCGATTAAGCGGTAGATTTGACAAACTTTATCGCTATATAACAAGTGTCGGATAAATTTATCTGACACTTGTTTTTTTCATATTACAGGCTACCTTTATATTGGAAAGATATTGAAACCTTTTGTGTGGTTTTTACGCTGATTTTTTTCTGTATGATTTTTCGTTTACGATATAAGTGTCGGATAATGTTATACTCGTCAAAAAACCTACCACTTTAATCATACTTCATTGTTAAACGTTATAGTGATTTTAGACTTACTACTCTATTGTGGTAAAGTTTAAATATAACATCATAGAGGCAAGGATACCCTTGGTAGTCTTGAATAAAATTTGTATTATTGTTAAATAAATAAGAATAAAAGTTGTAAGATGGACCCAATTCCTATTGGCCGCGAATAAATTTTGTTTTATCCTGTTGTGAGTTGTGTGCTGAAAACTCTAAGAAGCGGTTTATTATTATATGTATGTCTACTGTGACTATATAATTTTATATATATATGTGTAATAATACCCTCGTGAACTATTGTACCCAACCCATTATAATTACATGTAATGTAGGAGTGTTCGATGCCCGTCGTTAGTCATAGAGCCCGAAGGCCTGTTTATGTAATTTTGATATACGTATCATGTTGTGCATGCGTTTCACACATTTTCCCTTTCTAACAGAGATTGATATACAAGGGATAGAAACCAAAATCAAGTAAGACTTTAACCAATGCTAGGGCACGGAGAATCATAAACAAAACGCGCGAGTACGTGCGTTATTTTATAGTCATTTAATAGTCATTTTATTTCTGCTCTCTCCGTGTACGGTCATATTCCAACGCGCTCTCGTTAAATATGGATACTGAAATCGCGTCGTTTCCGATTAATTTAAGGTCGCTGAATTCGATTTTCCCAATACAAATTGATGAATGGTACCCTAATGGTAGTAATCAATCATTCAAGTATATTTTATTGATTTTTTAATATGCTGTTTTTGTAGCCATTCAATGTCTGATTTAAACGCTATTCCCACTAAGACAAGGTCGCTGAGTTCGATTTTCCTAATTACAAATTGATCAGATGTACCTTAATAGTAGGAATTGATCAATCAAGTACATTTATTTATTTTTTCTATTACACTATGCAGCCCTTACTAATAAAAGCAGAACGCTCCCACCATCTGGCTGAATCATGCGAAAATTAATTTGAAAATGCGTGGGAATTTTAAAGATTGATTATTAAAACAAAACACTTTTGCGCATCATTCAAATCCGTTTGGCAGGAAAATTCTGTGATTATTGCGAGCATACATACACCGATTTAACACATGTTAAGGTTGCGATTCCCATATAGTTAATGCTGTAGATATCGATTATGGCATTTTACATTCAGTTATAATATTCCTTAATAACCCTTATCTACCGGAAATGATTTTTACTGCGTATCGCGCCGGAAATGGGGTAAAATCGACCCCAGACAAAAACAACTTTTTTGTTGTTCCAAACTGCGTTTTTTATGAATATGTTATGTTTAGAAATACGTTTTACATACATTGTTATAGTTATATAAATATATATAATAACCTGAAATTTATTTTAGCAAACTGAATATTTTGAGCTCGTAAAAATGGCACATTTCACTCACATGGCAATCAGTTTTTTATGGCGATCATATATCATATATGCATGTTCAATACAAGTTGGTTCATTGCATTGAGAACACTTTGGTTGTTGCACTTTGCGATCCCTCTGTCTTCCACATCGTGTGCTTCGTTGCCGAGTTTCAGCATTTTTTCTGGCATTGACAGCAACATGTCCATTAGTATCAAACCCGCAGATTTTAAAGCTATTGCGGAGATTCTGTTGGCAGTCGCGATGTACGCGCCATCATGGATGGCAAGAAACAAATGGTAAGCGTTGAGAGCAGCTGCATCAATAATAAAATGAAACTTACGCATAGTTCATCTTGAAGTTCGACGACGAACGGAATAATGTCTGATAGATTGATCATTGCGATCAACAGTTCCTTTGGTTGAATTGTAGCTCGTGGTGATCTGTGGTTTTTTCAGTGGCAGCGCGCCCTCTGAAAGGATATATAGGCACTCATCGATGCAAACGTGTGTGCCATGTTCATACGCTAATCGAACTTGTTTGGAGAAACTAGAGAATAATTCAGACATTTTGAAGAGTATCTTCCTTTAATTTTAGCACGCTCTTGGCGATCTCTGAGATTATCGAATGTCAAATAACGTGATAGCATTCGAAATCGTTCTCTGGAAAATGTAGTAACAAACGAGTGTACTCTGTAAACATTGTTTTCGTCATTTTTTTATAATTCACATGTGTCAACATCACGATTTTTTAAATGCCCAATAAGATGAGTGACCCACAATAGCTGTATACTTCATCCATAGAAACATTATGGCTTATACTATCATGGACTCTATTGGCATCATCGACGAGTTGATCTAAACGTATATTAGTGTTTAACGTAACAGAAGTAATGGCTGTTTCACATAAGAAAAAACGAAACAAGTCGTTTGGTACCTTTAGATGTTGAATAGCGTTTTTAGGTCTTGGACGAACTCTCACGATATTGGATGCTTTGTATGCTGCTGGTCGTGGCGGTTGATCTGTCCATTGATTATCATTGTTTGCTCTGTCTTCCGGATACTGATTTTCATCTAAAATTTTATTATCATCACTTATGGTTTTATTATCAAACTGATCATCATATTCTACTACATCTATAGGAATTTCATCATTATCGTCACTTTGTTCGCCCTCACCATCATGACTATCGACATCAGAAGTATACTCCATGATCAAAGCAGCTGCTTCTTCTACTGTGTATTTACGTCGGAACATATTGCAAACAATACTGGAAATAAATAATTGTGCTTATATGCAGACACGTAAAGTCATACACATACACATATGTATATACCAATCAGGTAAAAGGTAAAATCGATAACTTGAAGTATACACATATTCAGAAAAATACAAGCCAGGAAGAGAGAAACAGTGTAATGATTATCATTCTAATTGGCTGTTGATACTAACTAGCTGTGTCTGTTTTATATCTATTGATTACTATTGATATGCTGGTTGATTTTAGATAGAATTTAGATTTTAATGTTTTCATAATTTACTACATTACTTACGGAAATGGGGTCTTTATGATCCTACTTAACTTTGATTTTCAATGTTGATCGAACTACTGTTAAAATATATGCAACTGATAAGCATTCTCCTAGTTTATAATACAGCTTGTAAACTTGGAAGAGCATTGACTTATAACTCATGCTTTTCATACTTTAATTTTCTTTAAAACTTGCCTGGGGTAAAATTGACTCCATTTCCGGTAGATAAGGGTGAGCGTCTATTTACATACTACTGCTCCATTTCCTAACAAAATAGAAATTTCTCGATGTTTCTGAAAATTGCTTCAGGTTGAGATGGAACCCCATGATTCACCAAATGTATGCTAAGAGTGCCCTACTGGTATGCTAAAAATCCCCCAAACTCCTAAACATAAGTAAAAATAACAATTTTATCCATAGAAACATATATTTTGTTATAACAAGCAGGATATCTCACTACAAGAGTTAACGTTTACATAAAAGCAGAAGCATTAGTAAATGTATCTTCGGATAATTGAGCATTATCAAAGTTAAAACATATAGATAGGAGGTAACTTGGTTAAATCCATGAGTTCTAAATATGCCCAAAATTATAAATGATTCCATAAAAGTATGCTAGGAATTCCATAATGTAATGCTAAAAATTTCCAAACTCCTAAACATAAGTAAAAATAGCAAGTTTATCCATAGCTAAACATATATTCTGTTATAACAAGCAGGATATCTCATTACAACAGTTAACGTTTGCATAACAGCAGAAGAATTAGTAAATGTATCTTCGGATAACCGGGCATCATCAAAGTTAAGAAATGGCCATAATAGAGATAAGTGTTCCATTAATTCTCCTCGTCAGATGTATAGTTCTCCTCTTCCTCTGTATTATCTTCATCAACGTACACCTCCCTTCTAGTTATTTTACTGACAATTTCATGAACTTGGGTTTTACCAGATCTACCAAGTTCCTTTGATTGCCTCCTCCAAAGTAGAGCTCATAGTAGCACGGTTACTGCTTATTTCCTTCAATTCATTAAAACGGGTATATGAAGCTGCAAGGCATCGTCTTTGTTGGATTTATGTATCTATATAATAATAGTCTCCAACATTCTACGCTTGACAAATTTTTCAATATCAGATAGGGAAGCCTGGTTTATCTGGTTTAATCTTTTGTCCTGTTCTGGAGAATATATTTAATTAAATATGAATGTAGATATCCAACTTTGCTACATCCTTATAGTGGCGTAATTTATTGTTCTCGTCATATATTTTCAGCTTGTGACTTAACGCTATCATCTTCTTCCACATCTTCATTTTCTTGTTCAGGCCCTTGCTCCCACATAGTGTCGGTATTGAACATTATATATAAATTTGCATAGGTGCGTCTTCATTTTTATAGACATGTCTTAATGTCTATAAACATGGAATGCTTACTTACCAGTGTATAACTAAAGAGAAATGGATTTGCACTTACGACATAATGCTAGTATGATGGTAGTAGGTCCGACTATGTCAGGAAAAACAACGTTTGTTGAGAATTTTCTTCGGAATCGTGATATACTTTTAAAAAAGCAACTCCTACGCGTTCACTGGTTCAGTGGTTCCCAATACAAGCCGCCGGTTGACTTGGAAAGACAGATTACCATACATGATGTTGTTCTTACAGCCGAAACAATACCTCTCATCAATCCGTTTGATGTTGTCGTCATTGATGACTTGATGTGCGAAATAAAATCATTAACAATTATAACCTCTCTATTTGCAAGAATAGTGCCTCACCTACCTTGTTTTGCATTAACGATGACACAAAATATGTTCAAGGCAGTTAAAGACACACAATCGCTTAATACTCAATATTTGGTTATTTTCAAGAACCCCCGTGATGTCAGCCAAGTGAGTCATCTTGGAAGTCAAATTTTCCCCGTGAATTCCATATTTCTAACTTCAGTTTTCAAGAAGATTGTTGTCGACAACCCCTACTCCTATATATTTATTGATATCTACCAGCTGACACCCGATTATTTAAGAGTGGCGCAGTCATATTCTACCAGGAGAGGAACTGAAATAGGTCTATCTTGTGCGTTACCAGGTCATACCTAGTCAAGTGGGAATAAAAACTGAACCAATTTTAAATAATAAATGTTTCCGTCAAATGGTTTCACTTAGTGAAGATGAGTATGAGAAACACAAAAAGAATAATGAATCAATGCAGATAAATCTACAAGGGAAATAAAATTAGCGCCAGATGTAGCCCATAAATGATATGCCTACATCCTCAACCAAGAAATCAGAAAACGGAAATTCGAGGAAGAAGAAGATGGATTACCCTCCACAACCTGAATCTGCACCTGCACCACAGACTTCTGACAATTTTTTAGACAGGCAGTTAACACGTTTCCCAAACACTGTCGGAGCCAAGGGTCGTCAAGACTTCAAAGAATTATTCAAATGCAAAATTATAAATGGGATGACCAAGGCCCTATTGTTGATCAGGTTGGCAACAAAATCGACACATCTAATATATTGGACTTAGTGCGGCATGCTGTTAATAGCAGAATAAACAAAGCTCCACAAAATGGCTGGTACCAATTTGAAAATGATCTACGCCTCATGAATGTATCATAATATATTATGAGGGCCGACAAGCAGGTAATGCCCCACGCCACCAGAATCACCAGAGCAACATCCATCGCCATCGGACTGACATGTGTCAACACCACAAGCACCAATACCAATAGTACATCAACCTACGCCATTCAATAGACGTTTATTTGGAGACGAGGGAGATGACTCATGGATTTAACCGAGTTACTTATAATCTATATGTTTTAACTATTAAAATTCCGACGCAATTTCAAATTAATTTTTGAGCGATTCCTAGTGTATTTGCACCAGCGAGATGGTGGGTACGTTCTGCTCTTAATAGTAAAGGCTGCGTAGTGTATTAAAAAATCAATAAATGTTCTTAATTGATCAATTCCTACCATTAGGGTACCTCTGATCAATTTGTAAGTGGAAAAATCGAACTCGGCGACCTTGAATTAATTGGAAACGACGCGATGTCAGTATCCATATATAACGAGAGCACGTAGGAATACGGCCGTACACGGGCGAGAGCAGAAATATAATGACTATAACAGACGCGCCCGTTTTGTTTAGGATTCTCCGTGCCCTATCATTGGTTAAAGCTTTATTTGATTTTGATTGGCCAGGAGGGAGAGGGGGCGAATGGGGAGGTCTTTGTTCCAGCGCTCCACCTACCTTACTACTTATTTAACACATACTTATGTATGTATTATTATTATATGTATTACAAGATAATGTAAATATCGAATTGTTTTTTAATTTCTTTGATAATTACATGTATGTAGGTACATATAAGTATATTTTATTGAATGAATTTATAGAAGCTCTAGATATTGATCATTGTCTTTAATACGATACGTAATATAATATCAATCAACTCAGTGTAAAAGTATTTGAAAGCTACCTTGACAGCGGCGTATTATATAACTTAAAAAAAATATTGTATTGAAATCATGAGACGAAACTGTTGGCCGTTTGATTGACAAATAGATCAACTATATAGGAAATGAGCAATTGTTTTTGGACCCTTTTGTTATTTTATTGAGGTAGAAACCATCTAAATTATCTAAAATCAAATTAATAAAAAAACGAAAAACACCGAAATATGAATAATTTAAGCAAAATGTTTATATTTCATAAAAGGACTTTTATATTTGATACAGTAAAAGAAAAAGAAAAAGTAAAACAAAATAATTAACTTATAAAAAGAAATAAAATAAAATATCGCTTTAGTCAATAAAAGTAACAATATTTTACATGCCTAGTAATTTGATCAAAAAGCTTTAAAGCGTTTGAAATGTTTTGAAGGCACTTCATAAATCTGAATATTACAATCAGAGAGTATTGAACAAGATGTATTTTCAACCTAATATGACAGTAATATATACTAACTTTAAACTTGTAAATATATATACATTTACACTGACAAATCGATTACAATTTTTAAACACCATATCAGCAAGTGTGTTGCTTGAATAAACGAATAAAATATCTCAGTTAAACTGCGAATAATTTGTTTGTGAACTGGCTTCAAATTTTGTCGTAAAAGCAATTAATTACTCGGATTTTTCCTTTTTAAAGTTTTCCATGCATTGAAAAGCTCCACTGAATTCAATAAATTTCATTGAGGCTTTCGCTGGTAGAAGGCTGTAATATAAACATTTGAAAGCATGAATGCATAATGTTGGTATCCTTTATCTAATTAGAGGTGTATCAATAAAGGATATTTTGTTTACTATTTATCTCCAAGGATTGAACTAATATAATTCAGAACTTTCATTCTCTTACATTTACCATCTTTTCTTTCACAGGTTTATATTCGATTTCATGGAATCGACAGTTAAGCAAATAATGATTACTACATAAAACTAATTTTCATCGCCTTATTTATATTGCAAAATTGATTATAACAGTATGAAATACATCCTATTTATTTAGCACATACATATAACAATTTATATAACAAGTAATTATAAATAATTACTTAGAATGAGTGACATATACGAACCTTTTAACAAAAGGTAGTGAGTATACTTTCCGGCCAATATATATACATTCTTTATCACTGAGAATTCCCTCCAAAATCTTATCTGCAACATATTCTACTTCCAAATCTTCCATGATCCATTGATATCTAAAACAAAAATTAAAATGTGTATTTTTAATATGTATATTTTACATACATATTTACCAAAGATTGAAATTTTTATGAAATAAAATTTGTCATAATTTTAACATTATAATTGTTTATTGCTAATAGTTAATAATTAAAATAATGTCAATTTCACAAACTGAAAGCATATACATATAAAATAAATAAAAATTATTTGATGAATGTTTCAGGAGCCTAAAAAATATTAACATAAATTATTATCACAATAATATATATAAATAAATTTATATGACCTTGTACAACTAAAACCTCATATTTAAAATAAGAACAAATTTATTCTATAAAATGTATTTTACTTCATTATATATTTGTATAAATCTGATGGTACCCTAGAATTACAATATATATACAATATAGTTATATTGAAATATTTATATTTTTGAAAAGAGCGTTAATTAGGCACATTGTTCGGTAATACCCTTTATATTTCGATCATAACAAAATCAAGCTCGCAATGTCAAAAGATACACACTATCTTTTTAGATGCAATTCGACACGATTTCATGATGGTCTCAGAGACTTAAACGAACTCACTTTGAATGAAATCCCTTGAACAAGTTCGTCTTCGTGTAGTACTGACAGACACTGGAGGTCTTGATTGAGTCTTGAAGATTGAGATAATGAATCTCAGCATTAAGTCCTTCGATAAGAGCGTTCGCAGCAGCCTTAGATGCGCAGTATTCACCCATTCTAGGGACACTGGCGAAGGCTGCACTGGAGGTTACGCTTACAAAGTGACCCCGCTTCTGATGTATCATTCCTGGCAAGAAGCACTTAAAGCTCTTGAAATGGAGAAGAAATATATAGAAAGTTTCTAAGAAAGATGAAATTTTAATATAAAAATGTCACATTAAGTAGTAGGTATATATCTTTATATGTAGTATTGTATTTCACTTCAATGTATAGCAACTGAAGCAGTATACTGTATTATTATTCAACATTAGAAACATTTAAATTTTATTTGAAATTACAAATAGATTTTTTTAATCTTAGACCTTAAACTATTGTTTAGATATATGTATATTCAGTAGATTATTTTTTAATGAAAAGCAATGACATCTATATGACAAAATAGAAAAATCTCGTACATAAACAATTTTCTCAAATAATATTTAAAAAAAATGGTTCTACAGAAGAGGTGGAGATGGCTCCCCAAATAATCCGCAACGAAGGTTCGATGTAGCTGAGTAATTCTGAAACCAGTGATCCAGCGTTTCATGCTCGTAGCTGCAACCTGGGCACACAGGGTTAAAGCCTGGCCTGCCCACTGATCTTGCCCTCACCATAGACTCTGACCACCCGAAAGTTCGTGAGAGGTGGATCCTTGATAGTGCGGGGAATAACTGCCTTGACAGTGGAAAAGGAGACTGGCATGTTCTGGTTTTTTTCTGGGTGTTTCGCTGCTGCCTTGGCCGCCTTGTTCGCGAATTAATTTCCTGGTACATTATAGTGACCAGTTCCCCACTGTAGACAAACTGGGTTGGTTAGGGTATTTAGCTTTTGTTTAACATCTCAGAGGTCAGCGGAGGTGTTAGTGGGTCAGATTTGAGAGCCATGAGAGCAGGTTTACTGTCTGAGCAAATGCGATAAGTGCCTTTTCTGGGTGTTCGCTACTCCAGTCCACTGCAATACACAGAGCTTGTGCTCGTGCAGCGTGCTTCAAACGAGCTAGTCATTTTCCGGCCCTTCTTTAAAATCATGGTGACTGTGTTTGGATTGGTGGGAGGGTGGCTTGTGGTCACAACTACTACCCTACAGCCAGTATGAGTCCCTTTATCCGCAGATTCATCTGTGCAGATATTGTGAACGTACTCTCCATGGTCTTGCATAAGAGTATTGATGGCGTTTTCACTGATTTTTACGACATCGTCTCTTTTCGGACAGTTACAGATTAGATTTGTGCTGCAATGCCAGTTCTCAATAAGAACTATCTTTCATGGAGGTGGAGAGGTCATGGGGAAAGGCTGTCTGTGTGTGCCAGCCAGGTCTTTTTCTCTTGAAATGTCAACAGCTTCTTTCCTGCAGCTACTGCGAATTGTTTTTCGACTATTAAATAGCCACCTGGCCTTAGTACCTTATTCTGAGCACGGTCGATGAGATCCACAGATGATTTTGCAAGCCAAGGTTGCCAGGATGGAGCGCAAAAATCCACGATATAACGGACAGACGTACGAAAAATTCTCAGCATTGGCATACGATTCCAGCCCCAGTTTCGGGGGGCTAACGACCCCAGAATTCTGCATCTGGACACTGCACTGTGGGTGACTTTCTGTGTGGTCGGAAACTTAGAGATCTGTCGAAGGCTACTCTTAGGAACGTAGGGTTAGGGTTGAAATTAAGAGTTTGACAGTCCATCATGACTTTCGGTTTATAGTTGGCTTCGTGTGTGTTGGGACTAAAGAAAGAAACATCACATTTGGAAACATTGAGACATAGTTTCTTGTTTATACTCCAGCGATGTACTGCGTCTACTTCTTGCTGGATGCTGCAGTTAGCCTCTTCCTTAAGGTGATTTTGGATCCACATAGCCTGGTCGTCGGCATATATGCCCACTTTAATGGGGTGATGGATAGTGACTCTGACTGGATTGATTAAAAAATTAAAGAAGAGCGGAGAGAGGATCACTCCCTGCGGCAAACTTTGGCACAGCTTTCCTGTGCCGCTGATGAAGTCATTGAGGCGAACACGGGCCTGTTGATTGCGTAGAAAACCATCGATCCACCAGACGAATTTTCCCGGTAGTCCGATTGTCATGAGTTGATAAAGCAGGTCTACACGCCAAACTTTATCATATGCCTTTGAATTGTCTAAGAACATTAAGACACTCCTAGCGGCAGGACGGGCTTAAAAGTCGTCGCTGATATCCTGCGATAGTCTGATCACTTGATCCTCACATGACCGACGCTTGTGAAAACCGGTTTGATTCTCGCATATCCAATTATTGACTTCGGCCATATAGTGTAGTCTCTTAGCGACCATACATTCCATTAGTTTTGCAAAGCAGGATGTTAAGCTGATCAGTCGGTATGACTCTACTTTGCTTGATGGTTTACCCGTCTATAACTGTGGGATAATTGTTGCGTCTCTCCACGACTGCGAGCAGCATCCAGATATCCAGGAAGAGTTAAGGCAGTCAAGAACGGTGTTGCGAGTATGCTCATCTAGGGCTTTAATGAAGCGGGGATTAATTTCATCCGGTCCTGTAGCAGCTTTGCTCCTCATATTTCTGATAGCTAGGTCGAGTTCATACATTGAAAATGGGATACAAGATTCTTGGTCTACATCTTTATATATAATTGGCTTCTAATCTCGTGGTTTCTGATTCTCTCTTCTTTGTTAAAGGAAAGTCGGCTCACTCCCATTTAATGTTGGCAGAAAACACCTGCTTTGCGTCTTCCAGATGGGAGTTGTTGTTGAGATTGATGTTGATGATGATCTAGGGAATGATCCTCTGCTTGTAGCTAGCGTGAAATGGCGCTACTAGTACAATGGCATCATTTATTTCTGTCTGTGGTTAGTTTCAGTTAATTTTTCAATAAAGATTTCACCATATTATACATCCTAGTTTTTTTGTATTATTTCTCCTTCTATCTGATCCTTCTTTATTGTGCTAACTTATAGCATAATATAATTATTTCTTTTAATATTAATTATTAATATTATATTATTATACTGCTACTACTATTATATTATACTATAAGTATTATATTTATTTATGTACTGATAAGTACTACCTCATGGATGTTTTACTGGCTTAGTGCTTCTTTAAAAACTAGCTGAGCAGGTGCGTCTTCTGGTAGTGGTATCAGTATACCCACATGTAGTTATGATGGGTATTTGCCTGTTTCTGCAAATCTGTTTAGAGATTTATTCCGTAATTAATTATATTACTGTCATCTTTTGTTTAAAATAAGCTATTGTTTCGGTTTCAGTTAATTAGCGATATCACGTTCTGTTTTGCCAATGCCTTTTATAGTTGATATAGAAGCAGACATTTGGAATCGAGTGTGCATACAGAAATATTTTTCTTTTGTAAATTATGTCAGAGATCGCTTGAAAATATCGAAGGCCTTAACTGTCGCTTAGTATGTCGAAAATCTGTGATTCGTTTAACTCCACCTAGGCAATGAAATGGATTTGCTGCAAAGTCTTGTCTTTTATCTTTCAAAATTTGATATATATGCTTCATTTAAATATTCGTAATAATAATATAATTTTAAGCATAATATGAGGGAAAAGATATATAGTCATACATAACATAGTATGTACTTAATGTGTTTTAAAAAAAATTACTTTAGCCTTTATCTTTCGCTTTGTTCAGTTGGCCTTATCAAATTTCTTGTATTCTTGAAATAAATATGCTCATAAAATATAACGAAAAAATTATACTATATAATTCCCCATATAATATTAATCCACGACAATACTAAAAATTTATAATAGGACGGTACTTATTTTTGACATTAAAAAGCTTTAGAAGCAATATAATATTAAACACAATGTATAGTAAACAAATATTTTAAATATATTACTATTTGTTAATGTAAACTAGCAAAAAATAATTAGCGACCAATTAGACAATCAGAAAATGTTATTAAAGAGATTTGCCGTGAAAAGCTCATTACTTTTGAAGGAAATATGACATTAGTAATACTTATTGCGTCATAACTTGAGAAGCATTTTAATTTAAAATACGTTTTTTATAGTCGTTCATTCTGTGAAAGTTCGCAAATCGTCAAAATTATATATCAGAATTTTAAATGTAAAAGAAAGTTTTAACATCTAGATAACTGCAATGTATTCATTTAGTTTCCGTGTTTTATAGAATTTGTGATTTGCGATGTATTACATTTTTTAGAAAATTATTAACTAAAGCTTGAAAGCAACCATAAAGACTGACTATTAAGTGAAAATATGGTGTGTATAGTGTGGTTAATTAGAGGAGGACAAAAGGACTTACAAAGAAGTGAGCAAATGTGTTGATTCGAAAAGTTTTTTCAAATTCTTCGGATGGCATATCTTTCAGTAACTTTCCGGAGACAACACCAGCATTGTTAATAACGATGGTCACCTCACCGACATCTTTCTTGATTTGCTCATTGCATCTCAGTAATTCGACT
This sequence comes from Invenusta paracnida, assembly GCA_036023295.1. NCBI lineage: Eukaryota > Metazoa > Platyhelminthes > Proseriata > Coelogynoporidae > Invenusta > Invenusta paracnida. The sequence goes on along the minus strand of JAYRBW010126768.1, from coordinate 2,891 downwards.
TCGTTTCTGAGTATGGGTAAACAATATATGTACAGTACATATATAGAAAAAAGCATTTAGTTATAAATTGGCTCAAAATACTATTGTTTAATCTGTAATAGAAATTGCCTTTTATTTGTATTACTTACTTTACTATCAAAATAAAAAAATAAAATAAGTATGATGAATAGTCAGACTATGGTCTCAATATAAATTGAACCTTAATAGAAAGTGTCCCTGAGTTGAATTTTAAAAAATAATACCCTAAAATATAAAATGAACGTATTAGTGCGATTCTAACCGAATATGTTGGATAATCAAATGAATAGAACATCGACCATTTTAGTTGTTACTGCTAATACAATTAACTAACTAATAATTGTGTCTAATTTTTTATCGCCAACAATTTCAAAAAGTTGGTTAGTTAATCAAAAATAAATAAATTTACAATAACACATAACACAATATAAACATTACACAATATAACATAGATTTGTTCAAACCTGAACGAACGAATAAGTGAAATAAAAATGTTAGCTTTGATTTAAAAAATGTTTATTATTCTTGTTTGTTTGAGTGAAAAATTGAATATATAAAAGAAATTTTCATTATAAGGAATTTGCTAACCAAAGTAAAATTGAACTTAAAAAGGAAAAATTTTTGTTTGGCAAATTCCTTAAAATGATTTTTTTTAAATATTCCATTTTTCAAGCAAACAAGAATAATAGACAATTTAAAATTCAAAGCTGTACTTTTTATTTCACTTATTTTAAGGTTTGAACGAATCTATGCTATGGTGTGTTATGTACATATTGTGAATTCATTTATTTTTGATTAGTTAACAAATTTTTTGCTAGTTTTGGCGATAAAAATATATAGATAACGCCGGTATATATAAATATGTCTATAAATAAATAGTTTATTGAAAATAATACCATACAAAATTTGAATATACCTACATAATATATATACATAGGTACATACATATTTCAGTATATGGTTTCTGTATGAAATGATCAAAATATATAATTAATAAATAATGACTAAATGTTTGTAATTACTAGCACAGTAGGTATTCATTATGATTTTATCTATTAATATTATTTATTTATAATACTTATCTGTCTATATTAATTATACTATCATATAATATATTAATTGTATGGATAATAATTTGTAGATATTATGTTACATTAAATATTATTTAAAAAACATAATTTATAGAATTTGCTTTATTATTTCAAATAATATGAACTTTTTTTATAGAATATTTTCCTATTAAAATAAGCAATGAGTAACAGTAATCTAACATTGAAAGTTCTAACTTACCCACAATCACAGACATAAGTATATATTTCTACGCCAGTTTTTTCGCGAACGATAGATTTTGTGACGTCAAGACCTTCTGCATTGATGTCTATAGTCACCAACGCTTTGACCTTCGGAGCAATTTTTTGACATAGTTCCTTTCCAATGCCACTTCCGCCTCCTTTTATGATAAGAAAATAGAATTTAAGTAAGAATATTTTAATGTTTTCATGAATTTTTATATTGCTTTAAGTATAACAGCTTGTCTGATCGTTACTAATTACTGATTTACAAATATATCACAAGAAGAGAATTCATACCTACAATCAGATTCTATTTTCAAAATTATTTCATATACGGGTACATTTTCCTGTTTAATATATTCGATCTAGCAAACTGTTAATTTCTTTAGCTATTTTATTACAATGTACCTAATCATTAAAACATGATAACATTTTATTTTCTTTCACAAATTAAATAAACAAATTGTGAAATTTAAATATATTACTATTGGAAAATATACCTATATGAAAAGAAAAGAAATTATTTAAAATTAAATTATAAATAACACAAAATGATTGAATACTTTAGGTTGGATATTTGATGAAATTAGCATGAATTACCACTTAGGAAAACAATATCCTGAGATATATCTTTCTTATATGGGAAAATGAATTGGCGGAAGAAATCGAAAATTCCCTTCAGGATATAATAATTAATCCACATTTGAGTGACGAAAATGTCCATTAAAATATCAACAATCCTCATTATGATCTGAAAGGTATAATATTTAATATAATATCAAATGAAATAGATACAAATAATAATGTTAGATAACAGAAACGAAATATATAAACTTCTACAAACATATTTTTAACATTTTAAAGGTTATTATTCAATAAAAGAGATTTTTGTTTGAAGACTTTTGAAATGGAATAAGCAATTAAATAAACAAATATAATTTTATATTTTATAAAATATAATAAAATACTTGGTTATAATTTTATAAAATAATTATAAAATATAAAAAAGTATTGAAACAACTAATTATGCTTTATAATAATATGACTTTCACTCAAAATAAATTATAACATGTTATAATAGTTAGTTATTATCATATAACATATATAAAAATTATATAGAAACAACTAATTATGCTTTATGATAATATGACCTTCACTCAACTAAATTATAATATGTTATAATAGTTAGTTGTCAATATTTATTTATATCTCTATGAATACAGTCAATTAAAATTTAATAAATTGAATTAATCAATTAATTTAATTTGATTTTGTAATATCCCACCCATGTATTACTCTATGATCCCACCCATAGCAATTAACTAATATATTTCTATGGTGAAACAAATAATATCTAGATATATTATAATATGCATGATATTACACTCATAGAGTAATTACTCTATGATTACACTGATTTCAGGAGTTCGGCTCATAGAATACATCGATTTAAAAAAGCGTAGATTTTGACTGTATATCTTAGTAAATATCAGTGTAAAAATCAAATATATCCTATGATATACGGTAGATCTACTGTTATTTTTAGTAGATTAACTGCGGAGAATACATGTAATCTACTAG